>JBBPCX010000160.1:19331488-19360464 GCA_037974365.1 Hydrocynus forskahlii
CCCCCATCCCCCCCCATCCCCCCCCAACCCCAACCCCAAATCCACTTCGCCACTGATTCTCCCTTGGCTACAGTTCCTGAAGAAGGTGTTGCCGGTGCCCCTAGTGTATGAAAAAGCATGAAACTTGTGCTCGCTTTCATCTTCTTTCATCTGGGTTTGTTTCTGGGGGACATGCTGGACTCCCCCACATGCCCATACCGCGGCCTGAGGGTCATTCGTTCGGCCCGTTGAATATTAAACCAGCCCTGTTGCTGCTGCTTTTGTCCGATACCATGTTTTGTTGGAGGCTGGGTTACAGCGCACTCTTTGATGTGGCCCATAGCAATACTTTGGCGGATCAAAGGTCATCCTTATTACACACGCGAAAGAGAGGAGAAAACAGGCTGGGTGCTGCGGCATCTCCAAGCATACAATATCTAGCTCTATGACATCTTCAATAAAGACTCTTTCAGTCCCAAACTCATCTATTTTTCCCTGAGCTTCAAATCCCCACCCCCCGACAAGAGCCACACAATCGTCCCCTTCACCCTAGAAATCCAGCCTGGAAAATTACCCCCAGTGCGGGATATGAATACAGCATAATTGTCTTCATAATCGAGTATCTCTGTGAAGCTGCTTTCAGAAGAAAGCTGCCCGCAAGTCTGTCTTCGCCCATGAAATGGCAAAATTGGATTTCTTTTCAGAAAATGTGCTGCTGCTGCAAAACATTGGCTCAGTCAGGTCTGATCCATGCCTATTGAATGTTAAGATGGCAACAGGAGAGGGTGAATCGATGGAAATAGAACGGGGTAGGGCGTTTGATTTCAATTACAATTCTGTTTACAGTTCAGCAGATGTCTGCAGGGAGGTGTCTGTCAGTATGCTGATGTGGTACGCGGGGCGAAAAGATGAGTAGGAGAACAGATGCAGAGGAAAGGAGAGGAGAAGGATAGAGAAAAGCAAAGAGGAGGAGAGACAAAGTGAGAAGAGATTGGTAAGAAAGAACAGTTGAGGTGAAAAGAGAAGAGACAAGAAAAGATGAGAAGAGACAAGACTAGAAGCAAGAAATGTTAAGAGAAAAAATATGAAGAGAGAAGACAAGGAGAGATAAGACAAAAAATTAAGAGAAAAAGCTGACACAAGAAGCAGGAACAAGATGAGAATATAACAGTGAGCAGCAATGAGGGGGGCCAAGCTAGAGTTGAGATCGGGCCCAAAAAAAGAAACCTGACCCTACCCGAGCCCAGCCCCGCCCGACACATTAACTGCAATTATCGGCCCCAGTTTTTTAATACGTGGGCCATTATAACACACATTCTCAGCTGTGAGTGCATTCGTAAACTGACACTCCGAGCGCTTGATCAGGGCCCGAGGACAGTGACAGGAAATATCGGCCCGTGGTCGGGTTCGGGCAGAAAATCTAAACTCTAGGCCAAGCATTTCAAATGTTTATAAAGAATGGGTTCAAACTCAAAACTAAAACTTCTGTGAGGCTTGGTCTGAAGATTGGGCAATCTCTGTGTCCTTGGTTGTGATAGATAAATAACTGCAAAAATCAAAAAGCCATCTGAGTTTTGTGAGGTTTGGTCTAAAGCCCATCAATATTTGGGAAGACCGGACCAAATGTGTGACACCTTCTAAAAACTTTTAAAATTCCTTTATGGCAGAAACTCCAATGCAGTGGAAAATGATGTCACCAGGTGCATTGAATGTTTGATGTAAAGAAAAAAATGGTTCCACATTTTTAAAATTGAACATACAGTTCAAAAGTAACATGTTAACACCCCCCCACTTATCGCTGGAGCTAGAGTGCTTGAGACGCTTGGCTTTTCCTAATCAGTGTGCAAAATATAATTTCTTACCATACAATTCCAGAGGCCACAGACACTCGAGGAGGAGTAGCAGGAGGAGGAGGAGGAGGAGGAGGAGGAGGAGGAGGAGGAGGAGGAGGAAGAAGAAGAAGAAGAAGAAGAGAATGACAAAAAGACAAGGCAAGAAGAAAAAATGTGAGAAGAAATGATGACAGCTTAAGCAGAAAAGGAATACAGGTGTAGGTTAAAAAGAGAACAAACAAAGAGACAATGGGAGAAGAAGTAGCAAGAGGAGACAAAAGAGATCAAAAATGAGAAGAGACAAAAGGAGAAGATGAGAAGACAATATGAGAAAATAAGAGGAGATAATAAGAGGAGGAAAGTGGACAGGGAAAGAAAGGAGAAAGATAAAGGAAAGATGAGAAGAGATGAGAAAATGAAAACAGATCGGAAAAGGAGAAATGACATAAAACATGAGAGGACACGATAAAAAGAGGATAAATAAGAGGGAGAGATGATGAGAGAGGAGTTGAGCAAATAGGAAAATGACGAGTGTGGAAAATGGGGGCGACTGAAGCTCAAGTGATGTGAGACGAGAAAGAGACCACGACAAGGTTCCACACTGCCCTTGTCTAGAATTTAACAGGCATATGTGGCCAGTCAGTCCAGTCAGTGATGCAGAAGTATCTGATGCTTGAGTTTTGCTCCATCAGAGGGATCCTTTGTTCCCAACAATCATGTTTGAAAAGTGCTGGAGAAGGGAGGCAGTCTGAGAGAAAGAAAAACGCACAGCCGTCTACAAGATCGGATCAAATCTGAGTGACACATACAAGATATGCACATCAGATGCCTGGTCACACACTCAGGGAAGGATGGATGAAGTGCGAGTGAGTTCTAAGGCATAATGTGTGCCGAGGACTGGATAAGGACACATGCCTGGCCTGCACAGCTCAAAACGGCAGTTGAGAGATGTTTAAATTCCTGGAAGCATTAGGAGACCTGATGATGAATGTAATTTAAAAGTTTTACATTGTTATAAAACCAATCACTCTTTCTTTCCAAATGGTCAGACAAACAGCGACAATTTTCCTCAGTTTGGTCTCCACTAAAAGACTGAGATTAGGGCCCCTGCTGAAGCTGAATCTGTCCAAACCTCGAGAATTTCAGAGAGACTGCTTATGTTCTCACTCTTTCGAGCTCTCCTCTCACACACACACACTCATACAGCTCAGGAGAAAATTCAAGCGGACTGCGATGGATCCGTCACCGTAACTGCGTCAGTGGAGGAGGGGGAACTTTCGCTGAGCGTTATGAGCCAAGGGCGGAATGTGACTCACTGCTTGTGTGATCTTCTACTGTAATAAATCCGAGTGTGTGTGTGTGTGTGTGTGTGGGGGGGGGGGGTGTTGGGTTAGGTTTCCAGGCTTATGAGAGTGGAAGGATTGGTGTGTGTGATGGCTCTTCACACCAGGCAGGCACCTCTTCCATTTGATGAAGTGGGGCTGGACACCACTGAGCAACGCCTCCTTCACATGGTCGTCAGGTGGTCTATTTTCCACTTGTGAAGTTGTAATTAAAACGCCTTCATGTTCAAGGACCCTGTAGTGGGATTTACAAGCTGAGCTTATTTGGTAAATACACCGCCTCAGTCCTGCAAAACTCCAGAACGCTCAGTGGCTTGAGATCTTTTTGTGGATAACTCAGCAGATGGCTGAACTAGATAGATGCCAGATCAGCTATCAATCCTAATATCCTTGGGTTATAGCCTTGCAGTGCTGTCAAATCCCTAAACATATACCAATAGTGCGTCATTCAAAACAACTGTTCCCACATCAAGGATCATCTGATGCCGTCCAATCCATTCGTTCAATAAAAATAGTTCAATATCATGAAGATGTTTAGATACCAGGATATTTGGTGTCCCAGAATGGAATTTACTTTTCCTGGACAGTCAAAGTCCAGCACAGGAATATCATGAACACACTGCTAATGTTGGTTACTAGCATGATCCACTATGATATTTCAAGTCTGGTAGACGCAGTGCTAATGTTACCTAGTTAGCTAGCCTGATCTGTTCTGGTATCTCTATAAGTCTATTTAAGCCTAAACACACCTCAAATTTAAACTAGCATTTTTCTGCTAAAATGAGCCTACTAGCTCAATTCGTTGCTCACATGAACGCTTTGAAAATTTGCCCTCTACGTCTATTGAGAGGTCTATTGCCCCAATACAAGTGAAAAGGTTAGTAAGGAGTCAGGATATGAAAAGAGATGTTTATGTTCATTACTGCTGGTTTGGAAAGTCCTATTTAGCATGATTCTAGTAGCACACAAACAGTTTACCAGGCGAAAGGGCTGCTGGATGGTGGGTGTTGCACAATCGACCTTCCACTTTGGTTCCCTAACAAGAAGAGAAATTCACTTGTCATGAGCTGCCGATTTCAACTTGTGGTGAACGATAAGAGCACGGCTAATCACCACCAACACTCTGCCACTTTCCCTCTTCACATTTGACGCCTGTGTGCAAGATAACATCTAGCAGAGAATAGAACCCACCTTAGCACGCTAATGTTTTATTCATGCGTGTCATCTGTATGTGCGTGCGGTTCTCCCTCCCGCTGCCTGCGAAGCGCCTAACAAACAACTCCTGGCTTTTACTCCCCCCTTCCTTAATGAAGAGAGTCATTACATGTTCCGATTCAGACATGACTCCTGCGGCTACGACTTGATTGTGCCCATTCTCATTACCTTCTCCTGTCGGTTTCTTTCTTTCCATGGGGGGTCCAAATCCAGCAGTAGCGCAACCTGAATGCTTCCATCTGTCAGAACGAGCTTCGCGCACTCCTCGGGTCCTAGGTATGTATTTTGGATCGTTTGCGAGCTCGGACGACAATAGAGGGTGTTGAAATTTGATTCTGAAAAGCGACTTTACGAAGCGTGACAGCGGATAGATGGGTTCACTTAGCAATCAGGCATGTTTGCAGAATGATAAGGCTGTCAGCAGAGTGAGACCAATCCTTTTTTTTTTTCACCCCCTTTTTTTGTACAACTGCACACACAGATACAGGTCTGCTCCCCATCTGCCTTCTTGTCAAGGTTCCTCTCGCAAACAGACACATCACACACTCCCAAATCCGGGCAGGATCTGAAAAAGCACAGTGTTCGTTGTGAAAGCGCTGAACCGGCAGGCCTTAATCATATTTTGCAGAGTTGGAGAGCTACAAGACAAAAGTCCAGCTTATCAGCTTTGGAACATGTAGGGTGGAAACCCTCCCCAAGCACACCAGATATGAATCCGACTGCAGCAAATCTCTTGTGGACTGGAGGTTTGCTAGAAAAAGGCTCAGAGGGTTCAACACTTGCTCGAACCACATGACAGCTTATTTCTCTAGACTGCCAGGATTTGCAACTCTATGACTGTTCATCAGTTTAACGCTTTAACAGATGCTATTGTTATCCAGCTGACAACAGCAGGACTCTATGCATATTGTAAGTGTTAATGCTGGTGTCACTCCTAAATAACCAGTGAAATATTATATATGAGGGTGACTGGTCATCCCCTGAATGCCAGCTTGTCCAAGTACCTTTTTGTTGTTTAATTTCAGCCAATGTTAAGGCTTCTACTCCTCGTAGCAGGACAGTAACATAGTGTGTAGTTTCTTGTTGCAGATATTTATGTAGGTAAAACAACTGACATAATATTTATATTTTAACATAAAAATGCTATCAAAACTGTCACAATGTTTGGGCTTGACCCAGTTTCATGTTCTCTTGCCATGTGTATTTATTGTAGTGTATTCAGAATTTTGCACTATGTGTACCTATTGTATTGTGATTGCGTGCAGAAGGGGGTGTTCAGACCAGCTGTGGACTTGGTGGACCACAGGCAAAGCAAAATACCACGTTGAACCATCCTTGTCTCTGTAAAAGCACCGATTATGTCTGCTATGTTGGACAGTCAACATTTCTGGCCGAAGTGCCAGGACATAAGCAGGAATGGTAATGTATCAACACCAGCTATGTTCAGCATGTTCAGTTCACCAGACTTTTCTTCATTTCTCTCTCTTTTTTGGACACTACTTAAATACGATATGTTTCTGGGTTGCTTTCAAGAGTGCTGATTAGGTGGCTAAGGTTATCTCTTCGGTGTCAGAAAATAAAGAACCAAGTTTGTTCAGACAATGGCTTGTGGCCATCAGGGGACCCCACTAACCTCCCCAGTGCATTTGTCTGGTTTGTGTGGTGGTAAAGACCGCCACTGGTTCAGACTTCACATTTTCAAACTCTCAAGTGTTTCTTTTTATTACTGTGTGTGAGGCCATGAGCACCACTTCTCTAGCGTGTACAGCACACTTGACATTTCTAAACTGGACATTTAAGTAAGTAAAAAAAAAACAAAAAAAAAACTTTTGCACCGAGTACTGCATCATCCAGTGCTAAAAAAAAAATCAATATTAAGCGATCTCTCTAGTCACTCATCCAGTATGGAGGAAAATGTAGTTTTGTGTAGAAAACATAACAGTGTTTTGGATTTAGTGTTATATCTGTCAGTTTACCAAATGGCTTAGTGCTCTCTCTAGTGCAGTATCATGTGTCTGTCAATGAAATCCGTTAACCTCCCTATAAGTAGCATTTCCTGCTCCTTTTAATGACCATTCCCAAAGTCCACACTAGTAGTTTTACTTAAGTGTGCACTAACTTCACACATTTCACAGTTTATTGAAGTGCACAAGCACGTGTTAGGACCACAAGTGTGTGGACACATGTTGTATCTTTGTAGGAAAATAAATTAACAATGTTCCTACCATGTTAAGGTTATTGTCGCACACCGTCACTGTCTGGCGGAATCCTTGTATCTCCACTTTTCGTCTGTTGTTTTTTTTCCATATATCGATACTACTGGTCTCCACGCGGGTCTGTAAAATTTTTAAATTATTAACCAATGAAAAGTGTTGAAAATAGTTACACCAATTTTGATGACACAATATTAATGCATTTAGAATATACATAGTTTTTTGAGTTTCCTTGAAAAATTGCCGTTTTGGACATATGAGGTTTCCGCCCATCAGCGACGATATGTGTGAAACAGTATGTTAGTCACTGGTGCTCGGACCTGTGGCATATACACTTAGCCCAGCATGATTTTGATGCAGTACATGCTGAAATGTGTATTCAGTGAGGTCTTCCTTTTGCATGTATGAGTATTGGAGACACACTTGGAGAGTTGCATGGAAAGCACATGAACATTCACACTATCCATTTGTAACTTGCACCTCTGGTCCAGCAAACACTGGTTCTCGATGCTCTCGGAGGAAAGTTACTTCCTTCCAGTGTCAAAGTCAAAGGAAAGTTTGTCACTTCAGCTATACACCTGTATACAGTGAGACGAGATGCCGTGGATGGAGCAATGTGCACAATGCACAAATATTAATAAAATATAAACTCTAAACTAAGAAGCAAAAAAAATATACAATTTAGTAGAGGGAAATTATTCACATCCAGAAATTCTGCAAATATTGCAAGCAGAGAACTAACAGAATACTGGAATGTAATTGGGTGTTTTTCTGTGCAAATGATCAACAGCAGTTCAATATAGATACGCAATCAATCTTACTACAAATGTAACATGGATGTGTTTTGTGCCTGTATTTACATGTGCATCATTAAGAAGTAAAGTGTAGGGCAAAAGTGGAAAGTTGAGTCAGTTTACAGTTCAGGTGTGTGTGAGGGGGAGTGGGGGTGCAATGTGTTGAGGAGTCTGATGGCTTGTGGGATCCATTTCTCACACAGTCTGTCTGATGGGGGCTTTAATGCCGTGATGGCATCTTCCAGATGGAAGCAGCGTGAAGAGTCTGTGTCAGGGGTGCAGGAGGCATTGTGTTTACTTATATATGGATAGCACAAGCTTTCTTCTTGACTCAAGGTAGAGGAGACAGCAAGGCAGTTATCTTGACATCAGGGCAGGTAAGCCCTGGCGGATAGGGAGTTGCCTCTGCGATCAGAAGGTTGTGGGTTTGAATTCCAGGCCTGCCAGTGGTACCACTGAGGTACCTTGAGCAAGGTATCGTCCCCACACACACCGCTCCCCGGGCACCATTGTTGGCTGCCCACTGCTTAGGGGTGGTGGGGGCCTAGAGGGTAAGATATTTGTCTCTGGACCAAGAGGTCATGGGTTCAAATCCTACCTTCAGCAGACCACCACTGGGTTCCTGAGCAAGACCCTTAACCCTTAAAGTTGCTCCAGGGAGACTGTCCCCTGTAGTTAGGGAATGGAAATCGCTTTAGATAAAAGCGTCTGCTGAATAATGTAAATGTTTCATTCAAGCAAGTGGGTTAAATTCAGAGAAGGATTTCATGTTGTGTTGATGCTTGACAAAAATGGCCACTTTACAACCTTCCTGGACAAACCATGCTGGTCTTAAGCATGAGTCTGGTGGACACGGAGACCATCCTTCTTCTAGAGCACTAGGCAGGCCTTTATCCCTCCGTACACGCTTTTCCACACACGGACTGCAGGCATGCTGTTTATCTTTCCTCGCCAAACTGTTGCATAAGCTCGTGCTGCACAGCGTCACGTCACAGCAGACGCCCAGAGAGGATGAATATGAATAACTGATGAGGCTCACCTGCGCACCTCAGACATCTCGCTGTGATGTTTTATTCACTTGCCAGCATTCTCTCCGTTCCTTTGTTTATTCCCCTACTCCTGCAAGGATTCTCCCACCGTGACGAGTTGTGTTGGGAGTCTTCTGTTTGCATACACAACTTAGTGGCTATTAAAGGCAGTGTATGCTTTTAGTGGAGACCCATGGGACAGTGGGCTGTAAGAGCCACTTCAAGAGTCTCAGATAAACACTGAAAAACAAAAAGCAGGTTGTATTTAAGACAGTATGAGCTTCCCCTCACAGTGGTTTGCATTATAAAGGAATATTAAAGCAGTGGTTCAGGATTTTTTTGTAGTTCAAGGTGCAGTTTTCTGTTCACCTCAAAGGGAGATGAGTCAATATGAGTCTGATGCCTGAGAATCGCATCTTTAGTTTTACTCTGAAGCTAACATTTACAGTGGAAGTTTGGGCACACCTTGTCGAATCACGTTTTGGTGATTGAAAAAACAATCATAACATCTGCAAGCTTAAATATGACATATGTCTATTTAGTTTAAAGCCTGGTTCCAATTTATTTATATGAATTTAATATACTGACAAAATAAAAATGCAAATAAAGTGTGGCGTTGTGCTGAAGATTAGGTTGACCAATTAGTGCTATTTTGTGAAAGGTTAGGGTCAGGGTTATGACCCTTCAAGCTTCTCAGGGTGTTGGGTCATGGGGTCATCAGCCCTGAGCTCATCTAAACGGATGACTGAGAATCTGAAATGAAAGATAACAGACTTCAGGAAAAAAAATGCATGAGGGTGGATCTAGGGTACTTCAGGGTGTGTGGAAGACTTTGGTACACATCTCAATAGTCCTGGGAGCTAAATTCCCCCAGTCAGTGAAGAAACTGAAGTGGTTGGATATTACAAGCCAATCATCGAAAACATACATCAAATCAACCATGAACTGCATCAAGAAATGAAAGATTAGGGTTTTAAAGTGGCCTTTACCATCCAGCGACTTACTTCTTATTGCAAATCTATCATGCAGTGCGTGGAAGTCAACACAGGCACATTTCTGAACTAAGTGCACTGGAAAAGTGGAGGAAAAAAAAATCAAGAATAGAAATGTGTTTCAGACAATCAGAACATTACATTTTCTTATGTTGATGCCTTAGACTTTTTTCTTTTAAATTACTCTGTTTACATGGTGGCGTTTCACTGTTAAGTTTACTGAGTGCTTGAGTGCAGCATAAATTAATATTATTATTTTTATTATTGATATTGGGGTACATCCGGGCTAAATCTCTTAAGTGAAGGAACTGTAGTTCCGCTGCGAGAAACATTCTGACTCGAGCCGGTAGAATCCATTCCTGGCAAAATTCCGTTCCATCCATTCCCATCAAATGTCTCTGAAACAAGCTAATCAAATATTTAACTCGAACTCGAGTAAAATGCAGAGCACAACGCTTATGAAGGCCATTAGATGTTCTGGAAGCCTGACCTCCCATTCAGGTTCATATGGGTGCAGAGCTGAGGTACACTGCTTTCCCTCAACCTGAGGTACGAGCTCGGAACTCATTGACCCCTCCAGACCTCCCTGAACAAACTCAGTGGACGTGCTAAGAGACAGCAGAACTAAAACATCAACAGTATATTTACTGCCAGTACACCCTGTAAACCCTGTATACTGCCAGCGCAGGCACCCTAATGACCAGTCACTGTTGTAATTCTACACTTACTCATTGTGTTTTTTCTATGCTGCAAACTGGGCAATAAGAACAAGAATATGATTCCAGTGCAACATATGCTCATGAGCAATAACGTATATATATAGAGCAATATTTTCATTCCTGGTAAACTAAGTTTCACACCCCACTCACATTACTGTTACGCTGCTACATTGTCTATTTATTGTCCATTTATTGTAGTTTTTCTGTTGTCCCTGGAACTGTTTATTGCTGTAACTGCCTCCTGTGCAGTAGTCATACCTATAGTGCAATACTCATCACTCCAGACATAGCACTCTGCTGAATGTTGTATGTTGCTGTATGTTGCACTGTGGTCCATGGAGAACCGTTGTCTCATCTCACTTTGTACGTGTAACAAAGCTGTTCATAACAATAAAGTAACCTTGATTTATACCTATCTGCAATCTCACAGGTGTGTGTTTACTGTGTGTATGCAAGCCAGAGAGCAAACAGACACATGCAGAGTTTCACACATCGCATCAAATGGTGTCGTCCTGTGCCGAATGTGTGTGTCAGATGAGTATCGGGCCTACTGGTCCTCCAGTCGTACGGTTCACAGTGGGCAGGACCATCATGCTCCATTACTAGCGCATTATGGCAGCGGGGATCCTGCACATTAACGCTGGCCTCGGCAGAAGTCTGATGGCTGGGGATGAAACCAAAGCTTTCGATAAACACACACTCCAATAAATGAATGAATAAAATGTATAATAAAATAAGCATAAATACAACAGTAAGAATGAAAAAAAATACAAATACAAAATAAGCGACGGAATAAAAATGTACTAAATACATTAATTATAGCAGAAAGGTAATAAAAGTTAAAATATTCAAATTTATTAGAAATCAAAATAAGAATAAATAGGATTAAAAAAACAAACAATGAAGCATGTGTTAAAAAACAAAGATTTGTTAATCCATGTATTTTCTGGTGCCAGTATGACCTTTTGGCCACGCAGAGCGAAATGACCTGCGGAGCAGTGGAGAACCTTTCTGTCCGTCTCTATGGCCGTGGGAAGGAGGGAAGGAGGGAAGGGCTTTGGCACAGTGAATGCATGTTTCAGTCCCACCACTGCCTCCTCCCTGCGGTTGCCATGTTTGGTGCTGGAAGCGTCCTGTGGCAAGACCTTCTCCTCTCCCAAACTGTCATTAGTCAAAGAGAGGTCACCGCAGCGGGGGGATGATGGGGGGGTAGGGGTTAGGGGCGCTTCCTCCCTCGCCTCCCCCATGCTGCAAAGGTCAGGCCTCGTTTCTCTACCCCTCCTGTCTTCGTCCCGCAGAGGCGATGCACTTGCTGTAATCAAGGCCTAATTAGTTTACTATGCAGATGATGTGGCTAGAGGGCTTCATCCTGGAATCTTCACATCCGAGATTTTGTTTGCTGTTGTTTACTGTGGGACAAAGAGCACAACAGGGAACTGAAGAAACACTCACTCACAAGAACGAACTTCAGGTGTGGTCCTCCTGCCAAATTTCAATTAGGTCCTAACTCATTTCAAAGAAGCAAATTGAGACCATTCATCAACAGAGAAACACTCCAGGGCTCTAGGTCCTCAATTACACAGTCATCTTCAACTCATAGGGTTCATAGAGGTTCAGGGGCCTGGGACAGCCATGCCAAGGGCTTGATTCTATGGTAACTGAATTGTTTCTTTTTGGATTTGGACATTTGTTTTGGACTTCAGCTTTCTGGCAGAGGCGCCAGAATTTCATTTAAAGTCTTCTGTTACTTGATGCCATATATCCTAACAAGGTTTTCCTGTTTCTTGGGAGAAACAGTCCCAAAACATCTCAGATCCTCTGCCACACCAAACAATAGGCATGAGGTCCTACCCACATTTTCATACAAAACCCAGCATGAGTGTGACAGATTTATGCAAAGATATTTTCTCAATAGGGTTTTTGTTTACTTCAATTAATAGTTAGATTTTGCTCATATTTTCAGTGAGATTTTTTAATTAACCACAAAGACATTTTTTCATGACCCTCTTTTCACCAGGGGAGCCAATAATTATGAAGATGACTGTGGAAGCTCTAATTTACGTGTGGAGGAAGCTGAGAGAAGGCAAAAAAGTGGACCTCTCTGAACCTGATGAAAAAAATGAAACTCAGCCACTGGAGACTGGGTTGGGAAACAGTTCTTTCATGAGTGGTGCTGAAGTTGACCCCTGAAATACAATAGGAGAAAATCTGATGAGCACACTCATCACCCTTCATGAATATAGGCGTGCGGCCGATAATTATAGCGCTTATTATTATTAGGGCAGGAATACAGATCGGCCAGTAAAGATTTTAGGAAACATTTCCTATTGCAAGCAGTTTATTAATTTGAAGCTCTTTTCATTCTGAAAACCACATAAATCTAGGGTTTGTGCTTTGCATAGGATATTTCACTGCGATGCATACATTCATACATGCAAACAGGTGGTGATGTTCTCCGATCAGCATACAGCGTAGGTGTACATTTTTTTCTGCTGCATCTTTGTAGAGTCATACACAAAATACACTTCTATGGTGTTTCCACCTGCAAAAACTAAACTACGAAAGAAAAAATAGCTGTAAAAAAGAATCTCAGAAATGTTTTGTTTCTTGTTAATGAATCAGCTTCTGTTCACATAGGAGCTGTTTCTGTATTGCACTGGCTCTCGAGCAGGCAGATTGCCATGTCAACTGGGATTTGACCTTGGCTTGCATTCACTCTTAACCCCTGTCCATTTAATTACCGTTACATGCTCAGTTAAGGGCGCATGTATGAACACGTCGACTAGCTCTACCCAGTATTAGTCATATTGTTTTCCATGCTAATAAAAGCCTTTTTTCCAATCTGGCAACGTCAAAATGGTACAAATTCGGTTCTTCGTCTATATTTAGTCTTTACCCCAAAATGAAACTCAGGTTTATAGCTACTAAGTGAGGTTTTACATGCTCTCGGATTCAGACACAATGCATTAAAAAAAGTGCATTTCAGCCCTACTTTGGCAAAGAACAAGACCTTTTCCTCCGCTCCATGCTTGAATCCCCCCATACACAAACACACACACACACACAAGCACAACGAGGCAGGTCTGCTGTCCATCTGTCTACTCTTCAGGGCTACGCTGTGGGAGATTTTCCTGGGGTGTATGAGCGTGTGTCTGCTTGTGTGCTGCGTATGTGTGGGAGGCAAAGAGAGAGAGCGGAAAAAAAGCAAAGAAAAATAAGGAAGAGTGTAGTAAGGCAGACTGCAAGAATGAGAAAGAAATAGAAAAAGAGAGAAATAGAAACAGGAAAAGAACAAAAGCAAGATGAGCCAGCTGCATAAGAATGCCTGTATTATGGGCGGTCAAAAGGTAAGAGTGCTTTGATGAGTATCGACCTGCTTTTAAGTGCTGCCAGGAGCAGGGTGTGTGTGTGTGTGTGTGTGTGAGTGTGTGTTTGTGTGTGCGCGTGCACAATGTACCCATCACTCAGGCACAATACGCATCCTACACACCCGCACCCACTTTAATCTCAGGCATTGTACTTTTTTGTATGGAAGTGTAGACGAAGTTGGAGGGTTTTGACATGTATTGCTTTAATGGTTTAAACAAAAACAGAAAGGCATTCAAAAAAAAAAAGAACAAGTATGAACTATCTGAGCGGCTCCTTTCGCTCAGGTGGTTCTATCAGAGGTCTAAAACTCGGGGGAGGGATCCAGAGGCGGAGCACAATTAAAGATTTCAAGCAAAACAACACAAGTGAGGTTACATAGAGCAAATAAAACACAGGGAATATTCAAATGCCCTGCAAAACCAGGCCAATCACGAGATCCTGTCCAGTAGGACTGTCCCCGCTCACCAGTCTGATCACGAATCTTGCATGTGTTTCTCCATTTGGTGTTTGCTTATTTATTTTGCAACTGAATTATAGTTAAATTTCTAGTTAATATTTCTGCAAAAAATGTAAAAATGTGGAAACTGTTTCTAGTTTAGCATGGACAGTTCAGTCTGAACTGAAGATTATTTTTCTTCAGTAAATTTGTGTAATGTGGTGTTCTGATTTTGTAATTAAGAAATGTACAGTAATAGCAACATAATTGTTTTAATTAACAGTCTATGCAGGACATAAACTTTACAAATAAGTAAGTCAGAGATCACCCTTCTGTTCATACCATGTATTTTCCTTGCTTTTTTTTGAGGTTTCAGTTAGTTTCTAAATGTACTGTTCACACTCCAGTTCATATGGAGAAATCTAGTTAACACACTGTTTTGAATTAAATCTTCTGTGAGGACACAAAAGCCACTGCATTTACATAAATCCACCTGTTTTGGTCCGCCCATTCACTCTGAAGTTGTGAGGCTTTTTGAATGATCCTTGATACAAGACAATTAGAAAGTGAGCTCATATACAATGTCAGCTAAATGCCGTAAATGTAAATAATTAAATCAGCCTTAAAAGCAGTTTATCAAAACCAACGTGTTTAATTATAAGGGACAGACCATGCAAACTGGACACTTCATGTGGAGGTTTTCTGGACTGATGAGTCCAAGTTTGTGATGAGGATTAACTCACATGGTAAGCAGAAGAAAATGCAGCCGACTTCAAAGGCCCCCAGAGGATTTCTGAACTCGAGTCTCTGGGAAAGAATGGAAGCTGTAATAAAAGCAAACTATGTTCACACAGAACACTGAAAAATGTGATGTTAAATTTAGTTTTGAGGCTTCTGTGCAATTTTCTGTTAAATGTTTAATATTTTAAAAATGAATAACTTGTTATGAATGGCTGGTTTGACTAGAAATAATGAATGAAATAATGAAAGGGTGGTCTCTGACTTTTGCACTGTACTGCACAAGAAATCGTGAGTTTCCATGCCATGTTGCCAGGCCCAAAATGTTGTTATACATTTTTGTAACTTAAGGATAACTGTTTTGTAGTCCATGTACTGATTAATGAGATGTATTGTGTAACAAGCCTGGGATTTTAAAGGGCTCTATAGTCCAGTGTGTTCTGATACTGATTTATTTATCAGTCTTTTTTCAGTTGAGGAAGTATTAGTAAATTTTTTTGTCAAAAAATCAGATGGACTAAGAGATTTGGAAACAGTCCCACTGTCCAGTTTCTCATAGTAACAGTAGCCTGAGTACCAGCATATTTACAACATAGTTCAATCTTGTATTTTACCGCTTGACCCTGTATTCTGACAGGCCTGGAGATTCTGCTCTCATTTCCGGAAAGAGCTTTTCATCTCGTGTAAGGACCCTGTGCAGTGTCACCGTTGCTTCTGGCATTTCTGAAGCGAATGCCAAACAGGGAGCCTTTAAATTAGAAGAGACAGGACAGTCTGGTCCCTCATATCCTTTGACTGCACTAATCGAGAAGGAAGTTCAAGAGGCCTCAGCATTCAGGCGAACAGGGTAACAGTGTGATGAGAATCAAATCTGAAAGAAAAGGTCACCAACTAACTATAGTTGGGCTGGAGCCCGAAAAAGGCAGCAAAGCCCATTTCAGTCATTCACAGCAGAACATCTGCTCCTGTGACTTCATCATGTAACAGAATGACAGGTTAAAAGTTTGTCAATATCAGTGCAAGAACAGTGCTGGTCATGGACATCCTCTGCTTCATTTGTTCCAGAACAACGAGGCTTCAGCAGGAGCAGTCTGTTGCTCAAAACCAGCATGTTATTGCTGGTCTCTATGGAAAACAAAAATATAGCAACTGCAGAAAAAAAACCCCTGAAAAACTGACAGGCTTCTGATGTGCATAGACAGTAGCTTTGGAACTCTCGACAACACATTGCGCTCCTTTGAGTCAATGTGTTCAACCTGACAAAAAAAAAAGGGCTGAATGCAAGTCAAATAAATAAAGAGGTAAACAAATCAGTGTAACACATTTAATTATTTATTATTTAAACAAGACCTTGGCTCAGCTCCGAAAGCTCAAATAAGGTCTTCACACATGGTTTTAAAGAGATTTCAAAGCAGTGCAGCCTGACGACTGGTAGACGCTTTACTGAGAGTTCGGAAAAGGGGTGAAGCTGCTGAATTTTATGGCGCAAAAGTCTCATGAATGCCATCTTGTGATGATCGATGATGTTTTAGAGATCCGATAAAAAAAATAATAAAATAAAATAAAACAAAACACAAAAATCTGCTACACTACTGTAACTCAAACCTGTCCCTATCCCACGCTATGGTAAGCCATGGTTGGGTCTCTTTGGAGGGGGAGGGGGCATGAGCTGGGTGTCCAGGTCCGAATGGTGTTTTCGCGACTGGCACTGGGCGCTGCGGTCCAGGAACTCCAGGAGGTTTTCCTTAGTGACCGGAAACTGGATACTGTTGCACACAGCTGCAGAGGACAAGAGGACAGACAGGAACAGGACATTAGCGCACATGTGATGACAAGCGACTTCCCACATGCACAGCCAGGCTCGGCGATATTCATACAGGTTACGCATTATTACTTTATTCATGATAATCTTTCAACGCGCTATGGCCATGCCGCTGTTAATGTCCGCTGCTTTAATGAGCCGGCCAAGAGCCAAGTGGAAATTAGAAGCATGGCCAGATGCTGTTCAAAGACACTGCATTTTTGGTAGCACAGATGGTTAAAACTCAAATCTATGCCGGTCCACAGGGCATAACAAAGTGTTAGACAAAAACAATGGAAAAAAATGTGAGTGCCCTTAGACAACCCTTGACTCTGTGACCTTACTGAGCTCTCTTAGCCCACGGCCTGCTGGAGTGTGGAAAATAAGTCTGTTTCACAGATCAACAAAATATATTCAGTTACTGATGTTGCAGAAGTCACATTAGAACATAAAACTGATCTGATATGTTGGGATGGGAAGAGAAACAAATATATCCAAAATTATTCAAAAACCTTATTTTAGCAAATGTAGTAGATTTGAGGTACACCCAAATGCTAACACAGATATTAGCAAAAATAATCTTCATACAATTGCCTTGATATGGGGCAGCTGCAGTCTAGGGTCACTATGCCCCACTCAACCTGCAAAAATATTTGTTAATCAATGACCAGAACAGGACTTGGGCATGACTACCTCACAGCAATGGAAATAGTGGAGCAGAGGAAACCTGCTTCTGGAGTGATGGACTTCATCCAATGCATTTGGGGTGAGTTGGAGTGCTGAACTAATTATCCAACATCATTACCTGATCTCGCTGATGATATTGTGGCTGAACAATCAACACTTAGCAGCGTCCCAACATCTACCACAAAGTCTTCCCAACAGAGTGGGGGCTGTTAGTAAAGGGTGGACTTCGTATTAATACCATTGATTTCACAAATACTGAGTATACAGGTGTCAATTACCTTTTATTTCTTTTTGGGATATCCAAATAGTACTCGTCCAAAAATGCAGATATTCAAATAGCAAAAAGATAAAATGCCCCTAGGACAGTCATGCAGCCACCTCTGTGTGAATTTAAGTGTTACTGGCCTCACTTTCAGCAAGGGGCAAACTAATCTAGCACAGGGCCATAAAGAGCCTTAAACACAGTAGACAGCGATTAGGTGCAGGAGAAATACCAAACTGTGCTAGACTGATGCCCTTTAGGACAAGAGCTGGGCATCGCTGACTAGCAAATAAATTGCTTTTCAGGCAAGTAAAATACTATTCAGTTATTGTTAATAATACAGGAAACATGAAATCCACTGCCTCAGGTTTTATCAAGGCACTTCTGACAGCATAGGATAGTAAAGAAAGCACTGATGTGCTTATTTAAATATCCAGAAGAAGAGGGGTCACGTCACTGGCACTCACCCATCGCTGTATCGTAAGAGTTGGGGAAGCTCTTGTCTACTCTCTGCCTCATGAACACCCAGGAGTTATTTTTGAACGTGCACTCAATGATCTTATTATCATACTGCTTCAGCTCCTTTGACACCTGTGGAGGAAAAGCAAGAAGCATTACATACGAAGCCAATGCCTCTGAACTGTCCATGCATTGCAAGGGAACCTGTGTATTTAGCTAAAATTTCACATTGTTTTTGAGAAAGTGGTCTTTCTCTGACACTTGTATTTATTAAATATTTATGACAAGCTTACAAGGTCTCAGAGAGAAATCAATTCCTTAAAAACAATGCCAATCCAAGGAAAAGAGCACAGGTTTGAGCCATACATTGTAGTATTAAGAGCATTATATTCGCCTATTGCGAGTATCTCATTTATAAAGCATATATAACAAACAATAGCTGACAAAAATGCTGCATTTGAGATACATGAACACAGCATACAAAATACATGAACTAACATCAATACACAATACAAACACAGACATGACACACATACAATATCTGAGCAATGTTTGTGGTCCCAACCACAAAACCATTCCTAGTTGAAAGATATGACATCAGGACAGGCTAAACTGGAAAATGTAAACATCATCTCTCTGAAGTCTCTGAGTTGAGTGCCTGATGCACATTTTGAATCTCTGGACTCTAGGGTGCAGGACCAGTTTGAGTTTTGAATCTCTGAAGTGCAAGGCTGAGTCAAGTCTTGAGTCTCTACGGTCTAAGCCAAAGTTAAGCCTGAAGCGCAAGTCTGAGCATCAAAATGAGAACCCGAGTCTCTGAAGTCCAAGTCAAGTCTAGGGTCTCAGAGGTGCAAGGCTGAGTTGAGTCTTGAGTCTCTAGGGTCTGATTCAGAGTCAGTTATCTAAAGTGTGAGTCTGAGTCTATGGGAGACAATCATAGTAAAGCCTTGAATCTATGGAGTCTGCGTTTAGTCTCAAGTCTCTGAGGGGCAGGATCAAGTTGAGTCTCCCGTATAATTATTGAGTCACAAATCTCTAGGGTCCAAGTCGAGTCTTTAGTCGGTCATGAGTAAGTCGGAGTCAAGTCTCGACACTCTAGTGTGCGAGTGCGAGTACAGCTTCGAAGTTTAAGTAGAGCCTTAAAAGTTATTTGTACTCAAGACAAGTTCTGGGATGCAAGACCGAGTCAAAAAAAGTCATTCATGTAGGTCTTGAGTGGAAAATTGAAGTCAGACTTGAGTCTCTGGCTCACTGAGCTGTAGCACAACACAATATGATCTGTGACTTAAATTCTCAGGAGGTGCTGACAGATCCAGGCTTCTACTCTTCTTTTCTTACAACAAATCCAGCTCAGCTAACTTATGTTGTCTTCCACATAGTTACAGAATAACAAGCCTCAGAATGTGATAAGCTCTTAAGGCTTATTATTCACTACTGTGAAATATTAAATTATGAAGGTGAGGATTGGAAGTGTGGCCCATCAGGCTCTGAATACCAAAATTCACAAAGGCATTAGTAAATGCGATCACAATGTTGAACTTGACTGTCAGTGCGGTAAAGCATTTTCCCAGTTTGCAGAGATTACATACTTTACATCCTCTGATTCACCCACTGCCACTGTACTTCATGGCAGGAAAGATGCATGTTATTACTGAACGGACATCATCAAATGTGGTTATACAACACTGCAAATGTCAACAAGGGTGCTCAGATTAATTCAAATCAATTTTATTTATAAAGGGCATTTTACGACAGATGTATCACAAAGCAGCTATACAGAATCTGGGTCCAAGCCCCTAGTAAGCCAAGGACGACAGAGGCGAGGACAAACTCCCTAAAGCTGGAGGAGGAAATCATGGGAAGAACCAAGACTCAAAAAGTGATCCCATCCTCCTCTGGTCGATCCAAAGAATGGAGGTCTGCATTATGCTTCACTGTAGTTTCTGGTTCTCAGTATAAACAAAATGCAAAGTTGAGATAACTGGAGTAGCCTGTGCTTCATTTTACATTCTGTTTACATTCTGTTATCCATGCTATTCCATCAGCAACTCCACTTTCCCTTTCTCTCCACTCCACACACTTGAAAAGAGGCACTACTGGCGCACTCGTTATTTTCATTAACCTTTCTCCAGGTTTCTCTGTCCAATTTATTAACACAGAATATTAAAACAATAACATTATATTATTATTTAGGCTGCACTCTCTCGCCAGTAAAATGTCAAATGATTCAAATATACACTGCTCAAGTAAAGCCGCTGGGTTTGGTAATGAGGCATTAAGAAACCCTGATTTGTAATTGAGAGGTGTCTCCTACACTGGAGAAGATAATGGGTTCTTGTGTAAGAAAAAGTAAAATAACATTGCTCTGTGTTGGGAATGCCTCTAAGGGAGATACTTAAGGTGTACATAGGGACTGAGAGACAGCAAGACAGCAGGCACAGAGCGAAGAGTGAGAGACGGAGCGCGAGAATTAAGCTCTGATCCATGGGTCTGCAGGACAGCGGAGAAGTGGGCGACACTGGAAGGAAACACTGGCCCTCCGAGTGAAGCAGCATGCTGGGTAAGTAAAAGCCTGTGAGCTCCGGCCGTGAAGGTCATCTGTTGGCATGTTGAGCAGAGTGGCGGAGTGGGGGGCAGGAATGGATGCATTAGAATGCCAAAAAGTTGGACAGGAAGGAAGAGGAGGAATCACAAGTGCCACAGACAAACGACAATAATATCCACACACAGACACACATACTAGCGGAAACCCAAATATAGGTACCCTCACACACACTGATGGCAGCCAGTGGAGATAATCCTCCCTCGTCTGGCAGTGGGGAAGCAGCTCCTGTTAGTTTTGGCCCGGGCCGGCATCACGCCCCAGTTGTAACCGTGAGATCCTGGCAGCCATTTTGGAGCCGACTTGGTGCCTAATCCCACCAAATCCACACCATTATGGCAGCGGTCTGGACCACCCCTCCCTCTCAATTTACACACCATCTTTAAGACAGTGCGCACAGCACCAGCAGTCAGAACTGCCTCTCTCCCTTCCTCTCGCTCACACACCGCCACACAAATCCTGTCCCTGTTCCACCATCACTCCATCTCACACACACACCTGCCCACTGCGCCGCTAACAGTCTGGGTAACTTCACTACACATGAGCTGCATCTGCTGCTCTCAAGCAGGGTTTGGCAGCAAGTGAATGTTTAGAAGTTTGTTCAGAAGAGTCTCATCATATTCAGAATTGTATGTGATATTGCATGAAACTGCTGCAAAATATTTAACATACTGTAAAAGTGAATGCTTCTTCTTGTATTCTCCTAACCTTTGTACCAGCATGTGTAAGTGTAATGTAAAAAACTGTACTTCCTACAGTACCATGCCAAAGTCTTAAATACCTGCAGGAATTATATTTAAAACCTGTTTAGTTGAGTATTACACACTTTTCAAAGCTAACGTTGGAATATATACAAGTAATATTAATACAGTAAACAGTGATTTTATGTATGTCCACGTGTTTGCTTAATCATTCCCAGACCTCACCTCATGGAAGCCCAGTATTACATTGTAGTTCTCATTAAATACATAAAAATACCTGATTCCGGTCAATCGATTCCTTATCTTAAATCAAGAGCAGCACAAATCCATGTGAAATCTGAAAATGTGTTCTTCAAAGTACTTTTTACAGATAAAACAAAGCTTGATGTTATGTAATTATGCTTGCAAACACGCATTTATCCTAATGCTAACTTGTGCATTTGTTAGCAAAAAGCCCCTTATTACTCAGATGAGTTTGCACAGGAGCGTTAGACTTTCACACAATACTGCATGTCTACTGATTTAATGTGCATCAGTAAACAGCAGAAAAAAACAACATCCTGAGTAGTACTGTTTGACTGCCAGGCTGTATAGCAGATTATACCTTGTATACATTCGCTCCTAAACGCTGAAAGTTCAGCTGCTGAAATATGACTCAGAAAGCAGCAACTGAGTCACAACACCTCCTCTCTGTGGAGCCAAAGGCCTTGGGGGACAACGCCGGCTCCTCTTCTTTTATGAGCTCAAATATTTCTGTGCTACCTTTATATGGCCTTTCTCTTTCTCTCTCTCTCTTCCAGGCTTGTGGTGTGTTATGAGCAAGACAGAGGGGGGTGGAGTCGCTGAGGTGGCCATGCAGGGCACTATTAATCGTGAGAATGCCCTCTTCTCGTATACAGGCTGCAGGGTGGAGCTCTATATGAAACTCCTTGGAGATGCTCCACATGCTAAGAGGCAGACTGGAGGAAAACAGTGCAGAAGGGATGAAGGGCGTTTTAATAAATCGGTGGCAAGAGGAACGAGGCATAGGAAAGCATTAGAGAATAGAGCCGTGCATACAATGCGGCAACATGAATACTTCAGCAAAGGAAGTTTTTTTTTGTTGGGTGTTAGATCTAATTTCGACAGACAAGATACGGCAGACATAATCGCTTCCCATAAAGCTCTCCAAATTTGAGGCATTATCTCAGCCATTTTCAGTCCCGCTCGCAGCTGCGCTGGAACACCTTAAAACCTATTCAAACCAATTGTCGGAAATGGTAGCAGTGATCATAGTAATTAGTGGGTGAACTCTTCGGTAAGGTCCGCGTCAGATAAAGGCAGAGTGTGTGGAAGGACTCACCCACAGCAACCAGCGGAGCGTGACTGGAGCCAGAAAATAAGAGACGAGAATACAAAACAGCAGCGAGAACCTAGAACACATCAGAATACAGGGAATACAATATAGCCAGAATATGTCTTAGAGGTCTCAATCTACAGAGGAGAACCAAAAAGTAATACAGAAAAAAAAGCCTAGAGAACCCAGAATAAAACACAGATAACCTGAATGAGGCACAGAGGACCCTAAGCACAGCAGAGGACCCACTAGACAACAGATAACAACAAATACAACAAAATTCAAAGGAAGCAATCCAAAGCGGACAAAACACAACAAAGAAAATATATTATGTAGAAGGCTGAAAATAGCTTACGTAAACCAGGATACAATGGAAACAAGGACTCGGAATACAGCAGAAACCCCAAATACAGTAGACAACCCAGAACTCATGAAAAAACAGACTGCACCACAGACATTCAAGGATTCAGCCCAGAAATGTGATGATTTAAGAGTACATTGCCCCTGAAATCAGAAGGTTATGGTTTTGAATCCCAACACTGCTAGTGTCATCACTGAGGTCCCCACACACTACTCCCTGGTGCCACTCGTTGGTGGCAGCCCCCTGCTTCACTTGGTGAATGGGCTATATGCAGAGAAAACGTTTCACATGACTATAAGGGGTCATATGACTATAAGGGGCCACTTTACTTTATTTTTAAAATAGCCCACTTCAGACACCAAACATGTCTCAAGTGATCATTTGATTTGATTGCCTGGTTATTTTACTTGTATTTTTAAAGAAATAAACAATTCAATGAGGTTGAGAAAGTTAGTGTGACGCTTTGATTATCACAGGAATAGAACAGTCAGAGCAGCGACTGAGCCTTACAAACAAGACAAGCACGGAAACCAAATTAAAGCACTAGTGCTTTTCTAGTAGATTAGTTAACAAGAAGCCATTTGTCTGGCTGAGAACTGCTGTTCGTGTGTTTTGTCTGAGTTTTCCTCAATCAATCGCCCAATCAATTGGATGGCTAATTGTGTCCTATTTAACGAAGCCACAAGACACTAATGGTAGAACTGCAGATGCAAACAAGTCATTAAAAAGGCGGAATATGTTTAGCAAGGAAACAATACTTAAATCTGCACAGCACTTCAGAAATAGGGCACATAATGAGCCTGATATCCCGCAAAAAAGCTCGCTTTCCTCTTGCTTGCATGATTTCCATGTTAATGTCTCTCAGGAATGGATGGAGGGTTTTCAACTCACTTTATTAATGAACGTTTGAAGATCAGAGTAAATGTCAGGCTCATGTAACACACAGAACTGTTTGAGTATCCAGATTATTCAGTGTGAATCAGTTCAGATATTAATTGGCTAGCGTTAATGACACTAAATGGTCTTTGAGCTTCTTGTCTGACTCAGACAATTTTTCTAATGTGTTTGCTCAAGTCAGCGACTAAGATAACCGGAAATCTGACAGAAAAATCTGACAGAAATCCTAGGAGTGAGTCCACTCGTCAGACAGATGTCTAGTGTCAAGTTTTGTGCAAGCTGTCAGCGATTCAGGCGGGCTCATTTTCATCCAAGCATCCCTCAATTTGCCCCTGCCAGTGTGACTGTGCCCATTTGGGTAGAAAAGTTCAATCTTGATCTTAAATTAGCACTCCTGCTCTAGGATGTCTGGTGAGTGCTGTGCTCCTTCATAGAGTCCCAGGAAGCATAGTGTAAAATATTAAAAATGTTTGTATGATACTAAAATTGCATTAAACAGCCAGCAGAGGTGTTGCTGAGAAAACAAGAAATGTGATAAAAACAGGGCTTAACTAGTGCTGGTCGGATCAGAAATGTCTGGGTGTGGTCCTGATATTCTAATAAGCCCACTTGATTGACAACTCCGTCCAACACTTTCAGCCAGTTACATCACACATGCTGAACTAAACACAACAGCACAACTCAACCCAAACCTCCTGACGTTCTGAGACCAAAACAGACCAAGCATGACAAAAGTGTGTCAGAACCTGACCTGAAGCCCTGACCAACGGTTGAAACCAGTCAGAATATAAAATCTGATAGGCCAGCACTGGTGTAGTAGTCATTAGAATCCACCTTTACAAATGGCACTGGTCTCATGCTGTACTGATACAGCAGGCTGTTAGCATTCACCGGTTAAATCCAAAAACTTTGTAGCTTTCCACAGAATATGTTAAATGTAACATACTGAACATATTAAGATTTAAAATGTAACGTCCATTTGACTTCTATTTTCTCATGAGCGCTGGTGATGTAGACCTCCAGTATGTAAAAAAAAAACTGGTTTAAGGTTATGAATGAAAGAAGAGAGAATCTAAAGCAGGTTGGAGGACCCAAGTTGGAGGACCCAAACATGACCTGAGCCTGACATATATTTGAATACAGTTGGGTATTTCTTTGAATATTTGTCCAAACTTGACCATCAGACAAATATTCAAAAAACAAATCCACTTTATTTATTAATCACTAAAACCTCCAGTCTTTACAAAGTCATGCCTTAAAGACAGTAAAGCTTTCATGCCTTTTACTGCTTGGTTGCACATCGTAGGAATACAAACACACAATACTGGAACAGCCACTTAAACAAACGCATGGACATAAAGACAGATACAAGAACTAGCTTGCTAGCTTGGGTTAGCTTTAAGTTACCAGTTAATACATTTTTTTTCAAATAGTTTGGTTCAACCAATAGTTTGGTTAAAGCTGTGTGGGAGGAACAAGCAGCATTGCCTTAGGACTGGAGACAGTAATGTTTTTGTTAGCTTTCCTCATGACAAAGACTGCCCAGTTTACACCAAAAGGGGGACAATATATCCACAATTCATATTTTGTCATTGTTTATTCTCTGCCTAAAAGAGTTCGGCTATCCTTGTTCCAAAGAAAACACATTTATGTTTTCCTTAAACCAATCAGGCTGTTTCAAAATGTATTTTTAACTCTGCAATGTATGTTCATACATAAAGTATGGATAACAGTATGTCATACAGTGTCAGGAGCCACATAAGGGAGTCTATTTGTCCTGTTGTTTTTAACAACTTGTGTGTGCTAAATGGTGATGTACAAGCTTCCATCAGTTTGCTAGTTTCTTCCATTAGCTTCACTGCTCCAGAACTAAAAAAGCAAATTCATGACACCAAACAGATCCCGCTCTGGCTGATTGGGTACATATGCTATTACGTCTAGACTATTCCATTAAGACTTTGAGCTAAGACAAAGGCACTCTTAAATTTCATGCAGCCATGAAAGCAAAATAAATCTGCAGTTCAGTACACAAACACACTGGGCTTTAAAAAAGGGTCAGTTCCAAACCATTACAGGCCTAATGCCTGTAATCGTAACACTCTTCATGAAACTGCACAGGCTTTCCATAGACTGCTTTGTTGAAGTAGGCAGCAGAATAATAGACTGATAAATTATTTAGCCTTCATATCGGCTAGATGGACTGTATGAGGGAGATTAAAATCTGATTTAATAATGTTCAACCCAGACCAACTTTCACACAAGATCTGCATAGCCAGTTATCTTCCTTATATGCTCCAGGCAACGGCGACCGGAAACTACTTTATTCTTACACCGTATAGTGCCTGTATTTATGATGAAACGACTTTTCCAAAGTGGCCTGCATTCTATTGAGTCTGCACACAATTAAAAACAGCTGCTATTTACGACTGTTTTCACACTTAGACCGTTTTTTCTTGTGATACGGACAATTAGTTCTAAAATTAAATTTTCAGCCCAGATGCAGCTGATCAGTCCGGACATGTTTGGGGTCCAAATTTTGTTTTTTGAAATGGAGCTACGGGCCTAATGTTGCTAACAAACACTAGAAGTCAATAGTCACCCAAATCTTTGTTCTGTATATACCGAAAACTACCAGTTCAAATCGCATCTAGATCTCCATTAAGGTGGCTCAGACTTGGTTGGTACAAGAGGCATAAACTGTAAAATGTTTTATAGACTTGACTGGAACAAAACCAAATCCTGGTTAATCTGGCAAAAAGCTGAGCTGAACCTGATAATGTGTTTTATGGCTCTGTAACACAAAAGGTGTGCCTTAGGCCACAAGACATCTTGGTATGGTTTGTTTGTGGCCAAAGATCGATGTGAGGGGGAAACCCATTTAAACCGAAAGATCGTTACATAGATTGGCCACTGGGTCATGGCTTTCTGTGCATATGTGAATGCTTCAAGTGAACTCAAGTGGACTTTGACTGATTCATGAACATAAATGTCTGTGTTCTGACTGATTTGTGCACATAATGGTCCCAGTCTGCTCAGCAGGCTTTTCCAGAGCTTCGGAGATAAAACAAACTCCCCAGGCGTCCTGTTGTAGGACTCATGAAGAGACCACAGTGCATATTAAAGTAATAAGCCATGAGAGCTTGTGTGTGTTAACCATTACTGTATGATGATGCTAATCACACTCATGCAGGGTTAAAACCCCATCTGAATTGAAATCGACTCACTGGACTTATTGCTGTTATGAAATAGCCACCAAAGTGCAAAGGTCTATACAACGACGGTAAAATTGCATGGTTTGTTGATTTTCTGAAGTGTATATAAGAACACATCACCTACACAGAACACATTTCTGGACATTTTAATACACACTGACTTTTTACTTAAGTGAACATATTAGAAATGAGGAATGTATAAGTGTTGCAGCACATCTAATATTGTTTTATTTATTTAGCTAGTACGCTAAATTATACGCTAAATTATACAGTTAAGAACAAATGAAAATGTGCAGAAGGTTATTTCTTGTGAAGGATGTGTACTTTTTCCACCAGCAAAATATGTAATTTGGCAGGGTTTTATTCAAACCTCTGGACTATAATTCCCACTACAATGAATAAAATGTTTAGTAAAAAAATAATGTAGATGAAAAAGGATTCCAGCTACTGGGAGAAAGTGTAATGTGATGAACCTAGCCAGGAGGGGTCTGAGCTCTAAAGGGGCTGTAGAAGAGAACAAAAGGAGCTCTCACTGATGCTATAGAGGACAAGAGTCAACTTCATTTTCATTGTGAACACTTACAGCTAATTCTCTGGTACGTTCACTGTAAAAGAACTGAGTTAGCTTAATTTAAAAAGATCTACATGACACTCTAAAAAAATATTTTTTCTTGAAGGAATCGTTCAACTGAAAATCAAACCACTCACTTCGGATGAGGACATATAGGAAGTCCAAATAACTTCTTGAGTTTAGAAATGAAGCTGTGAGGTTTATGTCAATAACTAATGTTGCTGGACACAGTATGACAAGAGCCAGAAACGAACAGAACACAATTTAGCAAAGAAGCTGGGCTGTGAAATGCTTTACAGACCTGGCTGGAACAAAACCACATTGAGCAAATACTGAAAAAGCAGAGCTGAACCTAATACTACATGGTCATGCTTAAAGGAATGAGAGCCAAAATAAAAATGTAGGCTTCATTTATTCACTAACACTGCACTCAAGGATACAAGAGTAAAGCATGGGCCACTACTCTAACAGAGGCTACAGTAAAACACAGGCCATTACACTAACAGAGGCCATAGTAAAACATGGACATGCCAGAATGCGCTCCCAACTGATTTTAATGACTTAAAATACACAAAAGGTCTCTGAAGCTGTGATAGCTATGAAAGGGTTAAATACACTAGAACCAGAAACTGCTGTTATTATTTGCTCATTTCTAGAAACTAGCCAATATTAGACATGAGCAGTTAATAACACATATCGATCCATTTTTAATTGCGGGGTGTATTGTTCCCGAAAGGTCATAATATGTGTATTGTTCAAGCCCGTTATTCTGCAGAGCAGTTCTTTCCCTAGAAAAACAACAAGGAGAAGGCACAGTGGCAAATCGTATTGTCTTTCCCAGGTAAAATATGTTTCTAGGTTAAACAAAGGCTGGCAGGCAGTGCAGGCAGCATGTTCTCACACATACACACCTGCACTAGCCTGGATTAAAGCCTACTTCTCCTTTCACATGGGAAGTCCCCTGTTGCTGCATGAACAAAGCAGGAAGTTTTGCTGTGCGTAAGATTAATATGGAAGTGCAGAATGAGATGGAGTGTTTGATCCTAATGGAGGCGTCACACCGAGTCAACCTCCACCTCTGAAGAGAGGGAAGGGAAAAGTTCTGGAGCGGACGAGTGGGCCGAGTTAACTTTGTGGGGCTGCCAGGGAATGGCAAACGCAGCGAGAGGCCTGGATACACACACGTTCGTCAGAGAGATCAGTGAGTCATCATATGGCGTGTTTGTGTGTGTGTGTGAGTGTGAGGTAGCAGGGAGAGAGAGAGAAAGAGTGAGAATGAGCAGGAGAGGGGAGAGGGAGTGAGCAAGAGAGAGAGAGAGAGACAGCGAGAGAGACAGTGAGAGAGAGAGAGAGAGAGAGAGAGAGAGAGAGTTAGAGAGAGAGAGAGAGAGAGAGAGAGAGAGAGAGAGAGAGAGAGAGAGAGAGAGAG
>JBBPCX010000160.1:19360648-19372318 GCA_037974365.1 Hydrocynus forskahlii
GAGAGAGAGAGAGAGAGAGAGAGAGAGAGAGAGGGAGAGAGAGAGAAAGAGAAAGAGAGATAACAGGGAGAAGGGGTGGAAATTTGACAGCTCCCTCAAGCTTCATTCAAAACAAAAATAGGTGGTGTGCAAACATTTCTATTTTTTTCATCAATGTGCATACACACACACACACACACACACACACACACACACACACACACACACACACACAAAAGCACAAGTCATTCTTTTTTGTTACAGATACATTCACAAAATGATTCTAACATGGTGGTTCACTTATAGCTGCACAGAAGGGTTAATTCATCAAATAATCAGCTGGAAAAATTTCAAAAACAATCACAAAGAAACGGCAAAATCAACATTAAGGTCGGGTAAAGAATGAAGTCGCTGTTGGTTTTATAATGATTGAAAAAGCTGTATAGGGTGAAAAATGAAGGTATATCAACATTTAATGTATTCTATAATTAAATCAATTCTAATTATTAAGTATTTCAACAGTGCAATCCATGTGTTAAATAGTAAGGTTTGTATGGCAAGTGACTCCAAGCATTTGAACAGTGTGGTTAAACATGGGGGTTAATGTCAGAGATGGGCCGTAACATTATTGTGAAGACTGCCGGGATCAGGTGTAAAGAATGAGGGGCTCAGAGGCAGGAAAGATAACATATAGAGCAGCTGTGTGAAGTTGGGGGGCTGCTCATGTGTGGCTTTGTGACAGAAGCCAGTGTCGGATGCCAGAGCCTGGCATTGGTGTGAAGACAGATTTAGCAGGGATCTCACCTTCATCTGTGCAAAGGGCACGTCATAGTTACCCACGTACAGCAGGCCTACTGTCTGAGGGATCAACCTGGTAAGAGAGAGAGAGAGCGCGAGAGTGAGAGAGAGAGAGTGAGAGAGAGAGAGAGAGAGAGGGGATAAGCATCTCCACACTATAACTCTAATGTAAAAATTAAATGGCTTACCACTAATACCAGCACTGCTACGACTAATAACATTCATACGAGTAGCTGTGATAATAGTAACAGTTACTAATAGCAGAAGTAGTGTTATATAAGTATTAATGTTTACAGGGTGAGAAGGAGAGAGAACAGGAGAGAGAGAGAGAGAGAGAGAGAGAGAGAGAGAGAGAGAGAGATAGACAGAAGAGATGAAGAAGTAGAAAGAAAGTGATAGAGAAGTCATAAAGGTGATGCACAGACTGAGACAGAGAGAAAGGGGGGAGAGAAAGAGAGAGAGAGAGAAAGAGAGGGAAGAGGGAGATGTGGTGTTTTAAAGATCTGGAACCGAGGCACAAGTAAACCAAAAGAGGACACAAGCTGGAGTTGATACACAATCATATAGATTTGTCTTCACCACTGCAAGTGCATACACACACATGCGCGCCCCCACAGAGTTATTCATAACAGAATGAGCACCCCTCAAAGAAGATAGAGATTCTGTGCGCGCTTTGATGTCTAATGTACTCAGAAACACCCGCGTACTCGAGATGGTTTCACTGGACAACACCTCTAAAACCAACCAATGAATCCTGATTTCACTTGTGGGACCATCAGGAGGGGTGCATCATCCAATTACTGCCCGATATAGGAAATGTAGATAATTATCAACACAATTACTAGAGTAGCTTAATCATTTTTTAAAATAATGTTTATATGTCACTTATGTAAATATTTGTTACCAATCACTCTTTTTAATGGAGCTTTGTAGGAAATCAGTATGTCCGACACAACACAATGCAGGAGCACAGATACTTATGAAAACAAGAAAGAAAGTGAACATAATCTTCATTTTGAACTGCAATGGTTACTTGCTCCTTTAAAAACAGGTTTTCTACTTGTTTTTGAAGCTCCAAATGGCCTTACAGCACCTATGCGTCTCACTGAATGTCTGCTCATGTTCCAGTATAAGGTCTTAGAACTGCAGATCCTTGCCCTCTGCAAATTTCAGAAAAAGTAAAGAGACCCCAAACTTGAATGCTGTTGAAAATCTATGATTAGATCTCCAGCATGCTGCGCATGCAAGATGACCTATGAACACTTCACAGTGTTCAAGCAAAAAGTGGAAGAAAGTTCCTATTTCATATAAGAAACTTTGATTTCAGTCTCACTATGCACTGACTGAACAGGTGGACAAATTTATGCACATGCCACATTTTATATAAGGTATTTTATATTGTAATTTCAGCAAATGAATCATAATTGTGCAGCAAAACTTTGTTCCATGCAGAAGTGACTTTCTTTATATCTTTCTTTTGGCAACTCTCGTTCCAATTTTTTTAAAATAGTTTTAATAGTTTAAATAGTTTTCTTTTTTTTAACTGATGGCTCTTTTATTTTAATTATTATTTTTGATAAATATTTAGAAATATAGATATTTTAAACTACTTGCATTTATTGCCAGTAATACCAGTCAAATATGTCCTGAACAATGACATCACTGCACAGTGTTCACAGAAGAACTACGGATAAATCAATGAGCAGCAAACTAACAAGAGTTTCTCTTAAGACATTGGAAAAAATTGGTGTTAAGGGCAAGAGATTACCATTACAGAGTAGTTTGAACCACTGACTCTATATAGTGCATACATGTTATATACACTTACTAGCTGTGAGGAGCAGCCACTCTCATGAAAACTGGAAACTGTGCAAACCACAGTTCATGTTTAGCTTCATTTGTTATTAAAAGAAAATAACCTTTTTGAATTACTAAGTGAAATATACAGTGATGGTTTTATTTTTTCCATTAACAGCTTTCATGTTTTTTTGTTTTACATGGAAATCCTCTGTAGTGAGGGACAAATTGAAGCAAACAAGAATGTTTATATTACTGTGCCTGATATATGTAAATCACCTCTGCTCTGACTGGCTGTCCCATATTGTATCTCCTTCAAAACACAGTTCATTCTGCAACACTTCAGTGGGCCTAACTTGCTGTCCACTGAATAACCAGCTAAATGTAGATGCGTCACTTCTCAAAAACAATGAAAACAGTATGAACTGTGGACTTCTTTCAAATAAATGAAGAAAGTGAGTTTTCCCTTGATATAGGGGCCTTTAAGCATTTGACGACCTTTAAATAATGCATGTTCTCTTGTTGTTTGAGGGAACTCAATACTTAAGTATTATTTAGCATTCTAAGAAAATCTCATAATTATGTATTCATTGCCTTTAAAATGTCCTGTTGTGCGCTGTGGTGTCGAGAAGAAAAAAGATAACCAAAAAGACAACAACAAAGCTACAAATTCACACCTATCAACACCTGACGCCCCATGAGAATGCAAAATGTCAGCCTGATTATAATCATGGCTCCAGGGTGTCAACACTTAATCCACGGATGAATCAGGAACATCTGAGTTAGACACACAACCGAATCTGATGCAGAACACAAAATATGCTATTCGTTATTGATCACTGGGTTTACAATGCTGCCGTATAGCCAACAAACCCAGAGATAGAGCCTGGAGGCCACAGCTGTTTCCCACCCAGTGGAAAGCAGTGTGAAATCACAGGGGAAGTGTGAGGAACCAAACAACCACTTCTACAACCTCGGTATCCGGGGTTGGGGGTGGGGGGTTAAGGTGAGAGAACGCCTCTTCCAGTCAGACCAATTACCCCACATTACGAGAGAAGAGCAAAACAGCTTTCTAATCTAAAAAAAATGAAAAAAAAAGACCCAAAAAAAAAAACAGCATCAGCACCACACAGGCACGCACACACAACCGTTTCCAGCCCATTACACTGAAAGTGCATGGACGTGCTTCCGGAACGTGTTTGGAGGTTTGGTTAATCTCACCAAGACACCGCAGAGGCAATGAGAGGCTTCGTATCATCTGACAGCCTAAATACAGAGAGACCATACAGATGGAGGCAGCTCTAACAGTTCAGCATTGCTAGAATTTACTGGTGATCCGAAAACAGTTGCGCCTGTAATGGATAAGGTTAGGATTTGGATCGGGCAGACTAATGCTGGATCAGCCCCAAGGGGAATGCTCCGCAGAGGTTTAAGCTCAAAGCCCGACTCCAGCCATGAGGAAACACAACAACGGGATGTAATGCGCAAATCCAATTTGATTTGTTCTTGATCTGCCTGGATTTAGGCGCGCTATTGATGTGTTCCTTTGCAGAAGCGACTGCAACTTGAAACAGAAAGGCCTGCTTTTATCTAGTTTTATGCCAAAAGATAAGATACACATCACGCAAGTGGAAAATTCGAATTCGGGGAACGTCCAATTTCAAGTGCTGTCTTTACAGACACTCGCTCTCGAAGAGCACGACTCTCGCAGGGTGTGTGACCTTTTGCTGCAGTCCTCTTCTCCAGACCATGTCAACAATCAGTGGCGAGTCAGTATTGACATGTTCCAAATCTAACCTACCAGGAGATTATGGCAGCGAGGAAGGTAAAGCTGTGTTTTTTTCAGCGGTTTCACAACTGACCGCATCAAAATAGACAGTTTAGATGCTCAGATGTTCCACAGCTTCATGTATATGGCACTGATCTGTTTTGGCACAACGTATTGGAGGACGTCATGGGCAGCAGGTGGAATGGTTATATCAATTCACTAGCATCTGCCTGCTGCAGTTAAGTATCATGCAGTCATGTGACTCACATACAGAGGCAATAACTGCCTTCATTGTTTATTTCCCTGAAGGAGAGATCCATTTAACACTAACAATGCAATGTAATTCCAGCAGCAGTAATGGGGTAACAAGGTACAAGCACTTAAATATGCAGAGTTAAGTGCCTACATTTTAAAGGCAGTATTTCCTGTGGATCAAAAGGTTTGGGTGGGCCTGATGTGATGGAAGGGTGTGTGAGGAGGGGTGCTACTGATCTTCCATCCCTAATCTATGCTGGGTCTTTGTCAACAGGGATACACCTAATAATTATAGACAAGTTATTTTTCAGTGATAGATTTAACCTCTTTTCAGTTTAGTTAAGATTAAGCCCGCAACCCTTCACCCAGTGCTTTGTTCACCAAAATAACAGCCTAACTGCTGTTTGTGCCTCAGTCTAACTTTGTGGGTTTATTGTGGGAAATGAGTCCCTCCCAGCGTGTGTGAGAAGTACCAGTACGTTTCTGCAGCCACAGAAAAGTTACACCATTAGACGTAGACACATTACTTTTGTCCTCCATAAAGTGTGCAGACAAGCTCGGGTTGCAGAACAGTAGTTGCCGTTACTGAAAGGGAGGAGAGCCAAGAGCTAAGCTAACCCAGCTTGGACCTAAGAGAGCGAGGAGAGAGATGGGTCGTCGCCCCCCACCTGCCAATACACCTGCTCGAGTTTCTTTTTCTTGAAAAATACCTCAGTATGCTCATTTAATTTGAGCTTTATAAGAATGACTGCTAAATGACAATACAATATAGCCTTTTAGTGTGGCTAGCTGAAATTTGTAATGCGTGAATGGGGAAGTGAAACAGGCTTCCTGGGCAAGCCACCAAGGTGCTGGATTAGAAGATTGGGCTGTTTTTTTTTGCCATGGTGGCAAAGATTTTGGCATGGTGGGCAACCATAGAGAATAGTTACTAACAGAAACTCAGAAAGTAACAGTTTCCGACTGACTGTCAATACTTGCATGTTACCCATACCACTGAGCCCAATATTATACCTGCAATATTTATGTAAGACAAGACAAAATAAATCTTTATAAGTCCCACAAGTGGGAAATTTGCATTGTTATGGCAGAAAGTGGACAGTACAAAGGTATAAGCAGCAAAAACAATAAAATAAAAGCTATACAACAAAACAAGATACAATAAAAAGTACACTTTACAGCTAATACAAAATATATAAATATAAATATATTATGTATTAAAGTGCCATTGAGGGAGCCCTGTAGTACCTGGCACCAAGATGTCAGTAACAGATCCTTTAAGTCTTGTGAACTGCAAGATGAAGCCATCATCCATAGTGATATTTGCATAGGTGGCAAAGCAATGTTTACAGAAGGGCTTCAAATTAATGTCCATATAGATGCTTGGACCCAGGGTCTCTGAGCAGAAGCATCACTCTGAATTTCGATATTCAAAAACTCAACAGAACCTAGACTTTCCCACATTCCTGAAACTTTTCCACAGCCTGAAACATTGTTTAGCATGCAGAAGCAGTTTCTCAAGAAAAGAAATCGGCTTAAAACACCAAACCAGCTATGTTTTCTTTTACTGATATTTATGTCAGTGAAGCCCACCAGACCAGTCATAGTCAGAAGCCACAGTCATAGCCTGAAAAATACACACATGCGCGCACACACGCGCGCAAACAGACACACAGACAGACATGTCTTCCTCAAAGCAGAGGCAGGAACAGTGATGAGCTTTTTGAATGTCTTTGTTTTAAAAGTTCTGAAAGGACTATTGGTTGTTGGCCCTTGTGCTTTCAATACGTATGAGTTTAACAGTAATTTAGAAGTAATGAGTTGTCTGATTGTCAGGAAGAAATGACAGTTTGACTGAAGTAAAGGGTAATTTGCGATTACCAGTACTGCAGTCCTACAAGCTCGCTGAAGGTCACATGAAACCATGATAAACGGACATTGGCCATCTTTAATCTGACAATGTATCCTAAAATGCAGTCATTCTACACGGATCTTCCATCGACTCCACCCGCTTGTAGAGGGTGAGAGTCGATACTGATCGCATACTGTTCTTATACTGGTGGCTTTATAGACATGCAGCAATGTAGTGGCCACATTTTTTTCAGAACGTTGCAGGTCAGCTTTGATCATTATATTAGATGCTGTTGAAAGCATTCTTTCAACAAACAAAAAAGCAAATGCAAAAAATCCATTAAACCCCATACACAATAGCCATTAGCCTTTTGGAACAAGTTTCATTTTCTCCTAGATGGCATTTTTTCCTGGAGCAGATTTGTACTCTTACAATCTCTCAGCTGCATTATGCCTGCACGAAGCATCAGCACTTTCTACGGCTCATCGTCTGTCTTTCAGAAACATGATGTAATGATAGCACAGGTCTACTCTGCTCATCTAATATGGATCATGTTGCTTGGGCTCGTCAATAGCAGGATGTCAGATCCAGCATAATTTTGGACAGTCTGAGGAGCCCTTAATGGTCTTTCAGCATTTTAAAGCCAGAGCGCTGCTCTTGTTTCGTCAGTTTGCTTGCAGTAAAGATCAAAGCTTTTGGAAAAACTCTTGGAGTTTCAGAATGTACACTGTAAGCTAGTTATAATGACATGGACCAACATATTGGTTACCTGCCTGGAACCTGTTACATCCAATATACTTCTTTAAAAAAAAAAAAGCATGGAAAATGGTTAATTGGGAGCGAGGGCACTCAGTGAAGGGAGTCACGTCCCAGTTTGACCTGATGCAAATCAGAGCACCATCAATCCTGTCTGCATGAGGTGTGTGTAGGCACACCACCAAAGTCCAATTCAATCGCCTCCCAATTATCATACCAGTCAAACAACCTCTCCGAATTGCTGCTCCTCAAGTAGCCCGGCAAGCAGCAGACCTCTTGGTTTGATAGACTGCATAAACAGCCTAGTCTCGCCTCTCTTGTGGCTTACTTTTTCACAGTGGAAAGAAAAAAAGGGATATATTGTTTTTAGATATGCCTTGGGACACAAGACAGAATTGCTGAAGGCAAAACTCATTAGAATTCCACTGGCATTTTAACACTTGACGCACACTCTTTTCCGTCTCTCACACTGCCATAGCTTTGGATCTCAGTAGAGCAAAAGCTGATTTGTATAATGCTGTCCTGGGCAAGGCTTTGCTCAAAGAGAATTCCTGCTGCAATATGGGCCATTTGGACTTTGGGTCCTGATCGTTTCAGGAGCATAAGAAGCAAATACAAATTGAATTTGCAGCTGCAGTTCGGCTCCTCTGCGGGAAGGCATGACTGATTGCTCTGAAGCTCTCAAAGCATCATCTCTGGGTCTTCCAGGGACTGACAGGGTGGATTTATTTAAGCATGTTCATCTAATGCGGTTATTAAATTTGTCAGAGTGAGTCATCGTCGCCTTTGTGTCCAGCATCCAAATGAAGTCATATCTTACTGGAACCACTCTCAGCAAGCAGTCAAAGGTAAAGGTTTTAAAGGTTTACTGAAGGTAAAGAGTGCTATGCCCTCCCCAATGCAATGCGAGGTATACTTCATTTTGACAGTCCCCTAAACTATACATAAACATTTACACACTGTTAACAAACTACCTGCTGAATCTCAATTCATTACCAACAGGTTAGGGCTAGGATTAAGATGAGGATTATTTATTAGGACCGGGGTCAGCTGGAGTGTCAGTTATTCCAGTATGTTTAAATGCCTGCACGTCATTGTCAGTCACATATCACTGCTGATTATTCTAATTCACTGGATGACCAGGGTTAGCATTAGGTGGTTTGGTTTAGAAAGTTAGGTTAAGGGTTGGAGGTTTACGTGTTAGGATTATGTTAAGATTAAGATTAGTATGAGTGTCAGGTTAGGGGTTTCATTCGGTGGTGGTAGGCTTAGATTTAGGGAAGTTATTTAAGAACTTTTTAAAATATTGTGGCTATTTGGCTCAAGTAACCATGAAGAAGAGGTCTGTCACTCGAAAAGTGCAGCCAGCCCACTTGGCCATGCTACAGAACTCATAAGATGAAGAGAATGCAACAGAACCTCTAAAACTGTGACCACGTCAACACCTTGATAAATGCAGCTCTTACTCGGCAGCCTAAAGAGTAGGTGGCTGGAGTAAAGTCCACCTAAGCACTAGAATCCTCGGTCTTTATGATAATAGCTGCAGCTCAATCATACTGAAATCAGTTGCATGCAGCCCAAAAAGCAGTAATTCGATAAGTATCACTTTACTTACAAATCTGAGATGACTAGTCAAAGTTTTTTGTCATACCAGCCTCTTACTGGAAACTAGGCACTAAGCACGTCTCATAGTCAGAAAATGTAAAGTGCTCCCAGACATTTAATTTTTGGGTTTTTTTTTTATTCAATAACAGAGTGGAAAGCAGTGTAGCTTGCTGTGATGTGGAAGCGTTCAGTCAAACCATCCCCCCCCCCCCCTCCACATTTCCACATAATATTCTATTTAAATGTACATGTCAAAAAAACAACAGTCCTAAGTGCTACCATGACGTCTCGCGGCTGTAAAAGACTTATGGCGATAATTATGAAGCATGAGATCACCTATGACATCCCTGATGATAAAACTAGACTTCTAGAAACTAGACTTGTTTGTGGAGGTTCACAAACAAAATGTCTTCTTTTGTTTGGGAACCTCCACCTTGTCTCTTCAGCTTTCCTGCTCTCTCATGTGTCTCACATCATCTTGCTCTTTGTTCATTTCAATGTCTACCGATGACTACCTCTCCACTCTTTGAACTGAGAGTGCCCTCTGGTGTGCTTTTCTGACCTCATACCTTACAGCTAATAGTGTGTGTGTGCACATGGGCCAACACTGAACAGCAAGGAAAAAAGTCAATTTTTTTCAGTATACATGGAGCAAACAAAAGAGAAAGTTTGTCCAATCGTCGGTCTAGGGCTACACGTTAACTAGGTCAGTATACCGGTAGAGGTATGGGGCCGGAGTTGGGAGAAGGCAGGGCAGTACAGCCAAGCTTTAGGTTTTCAGAGTCTTGCAGCAGATGGACAGATGCTATTCTCAGCCCAGGCCTACAAAACTACTGATAAAGGTGGAACAGTTGGCTAGCCAGGAGCCATTTAGTTCCTGACTGTTTAAATTGGGATTTGGGTTGAGCACCATCACGTCAGTGTAACTTCAGCGGAGCAGGCGCAATAAACCCAAAAGTCTGAACTTCCTTTGAAGTTCAAAATCTAGGAGAAGATTATAGGATGCAAACTGACTAACCGGAAGCTAACAGTGCTCCTAGCAGCAGGTAACCTTTAGAAGTCACACTCATTTTATATTAATCATGATATTTTATACATTGACTGTAGTCCTGAGATATCGGGCAGAAACACAGATTCTAAACTTCAAATCAATACATTTATGTAAGTCAAGAGAGATATTTAATTTTTGATGAAGATGTATTTTTTGTCACAGACAAAAACAAATTAGAAAAACTTGCGCAGACCCATTGGCACCAAATGTAACCTGAATGCAAATGCAATCAGTTATGCAGTTATGTTATTATGTGATTACACAATATATAATAATATAAGGTAAATGTAAAGCAAAACATACATTTTCACAGCAGTGGTGGTAGGACATCTGAAGAATTTAATACCTCTAAAAGCTACCACAAGCAAACCTATTACATGAAATAGATACAAAAACACTGCCCTAGAACATTGGTTTTAAGAGGCTTTTTGAGATCTTGCTTCAAACGGTTTAATTTTATTTCTGTGAAGTTTCACTTCAGATAGCAAATAAAATCCCCTGATTAAAGCTCTGTGCAGGCCACAGAAGCTTCTCCAATCCAAACCAAAGTCCAATGTTTATGGACCTCAGTCACGCTGGAACAGGAAAGGGTCATGTGCAAAATGTTGCCACAAGGTATATATAATTATATATGATGAACACTATATACGGTAATGTAGCTAAAACTAGGGGGCCTTGACTAAACCCTAAAGACAATTAAACCCCTCCCAGACCATTATTCTTCCTCCACCAAACTTTGTAGCTGGCACTATGCATTCTCCTGGCATCCGCCATACCCGGATTTGTCCATCAGACTGCCAAATAGTGAAGCATGATTCATCACTCCAGAGAACATGTTTCCATTTGGCATTGGCCATAGCGATCGCTGGCTTGTGTGCAGTTGTTCAGACGTGGAAACTCATTTCATGAAGCACAGTGCTCCTGATAATATTGCTTCCAGGGCAGTTTGGAACACTGCAGTGAGTAGTACAACAGGGGACAGGGTATGCTTCAACACTCTGCAGACCCACTCTGACACTTTGTGAAGTCTACTGTTTTGTGGCTAAAGCATGGTTACTCCTACATTTAATAATACAGCACTTATGGTTGAACTTCTTAAATCAGGTCAGTAATTTTACAAACTGACTTTTTGGCAAAGATGGCATGCTCTTACAGCTTGTCAGTATGACCCAATGTACTGCCATTTTTTTCTGTGGAGATTGCATGGCTGTGTATTTGAGTTCAAACACTTGTTAGCAATTTTTAGGAGAAGTGTCCACAATCCTTTGGCCACATAGTGTAACTTCTGAGCTGGATCACATGAGGACAGGGAAGAAACAAAGAACGCTTAAGCTCTCAAGGTCTGAAGCTGAAAGCCACTACTCAAAAACAACTAAATCCATAGTACAAGCTCAAGGCCAGAGGGTTAAATCTACAAACAAGACCCTTTTCTTTCCCAGCCTCTCTCCTTGAAACATTCTGTAAGATCCAGCCAAAAGAGCAGAGCTTTCTGTAGTCCCTTTCGTCAGCTCTCAGTCTCTTTGCCTTTGTCATTGCTCTCTTCTCTGAACCCTTTGAAAATAATGAGAGAAAGAGAATGAGTGCATATGAGGGGCAGAGACAGAGAGAGAGGAAGAGAGTGATGGCGTAGGAGGAGGAGACGAGTGCTTGTCACATTTTCCAGTTTCTTAGCAGGGGCAGAGACACAGCCATAACCTCAAGTACCTAACAGGCCTCTACAACACAAGAGTCCAGAGAGAGGGGAGAGAGAGAGAGAGAGAGAGAGAGAGAGAGAGAGAGAGAGAGAGAGAGAGAGAGAGAGAGAGAGAG
>JBBPCX010000160.1:19372418-19406288 GCA_037974365.1 Hydrocynus forskahlii
AGAGAGAGAGAGAGAGAGAGAGAGAGAGAGAGAGAGAGAGAGAGAGAGAGAGAGAGAGAGAGAGAGAGAGAAAAAGAAAGAGAGAGAGAGAGAGAGAGAAAGAAAGAGAGAATGAGAGCGAGAATGAGAGAGAACGAGAACCCACCCACTAGCTATGCTCACACGTCTGTTCGGTGCTGGAACACCTACTAGGATCATCTTCCAGATTGCAATCACAAGTCGCAAAAAGCAGCAGAGCATGGACAAAAGTCATTTCTGATTTAAGAGGCTTATAACCATATCAGCTAAGCTCAAAAAACCCACAGCAAAAATAATTTTTACAGTGAGCATGATGCTACAAAACTGGCAATGTAAAACTAACATTACTGCCAGGCTGACTATTCAAAAAGTAACTGCCAATTAGCGCTGCAACTATCAATTATTTTTATTATCAATTAGTCTGACAATCATGCAATTAATCCAGTAATTAAACCACTGGCCTCTCTTTGCAGTCGTAATTATTCAAAATCAGGTCTTGAAACCTAATCTTATATCCTTGTCCTGATCTTACATTCTTTCAGATTTCCAAGCGGTTATTGAAGGAATTATACAATCAACAACAACTCTGAGAGGAACTTTTACGACAGGCAGCCTACTTAAATCATGCCAGTTAAATGCCCGTGTAACCTGTTGATACTATATTGACATTTCCAGAATGGAAAAAAACGAATTTAATTGTTCAAAAATATATGAACATAGCTGAGTTTGGTATAACTACATTTGATAGGTTATTACATGATCACACAGACTTCTGTTTGAACGTGGATCATATAAAGACAATGTCATTGATGACTGATTGTCTGTCAACTAAACTTTGCAGCTCTGCCACAAAACCTCAGAATGACAGGGCAGTGGAGTTTGTATACTAGTTTGCTTAGTCTAGCAGTATGGTCAGAATCTCTTGGTACTCGTACACTTTGTCGCAGGCTGAGAATAAAGCCCTGAGAGGCAAGCAGCAGACCGTAAGCAGCAGGTGTCCTGCTGTGTCTCAGTGTGGGGATGAAGGTTCTCTCAATGTGCTTGTGTGTGTGTGTGTTTTCAGAGCTCTGAGGAGGCACAGTAGAGTGGAGACAGGGGTGGTCCAGTCCAGCAGTGGGATAAGGAGAACCACGTCCACTCATGTGGGAGTTATTGATCTGTTTACTGGAGCTGCAGTCTCTCCTCTCAGCTGCCGCTGTAGACACCTCCAAGCACCTCACAGACCACCAACACACTTACACACACTGAACAGAGGGGGTGGGGGGAGGTGAGGGGGAGAAAGACTAAAAAGAGCTAAAAATGAGAGAAAGAGAGGAGACAGATATCCATCTACCTGTTTGGTGCACAAACATTACACAGTTAAATGGTTTCTCGGGTGATTCAACAATGAAATTCTTCCCAAAATTGAAATGGAAACACATTTAAGTCAAGGAAATGTTTTTTTGTTTTTTTGTGCATTTAAGTCACATGACCTCACACTACCTCTGCTACTGCAGAGGATGCGATCAAAACCACCAGACCAAAAGTGATACAATCTTGTGGCATGTTTAATGGGAATGACTAATGTGAGAGGATAAAACCCAGCTTTAATCGCATAACATCACTCGGTGGAAACAGGCAATTGGAAACCTGCTGAGCATGGAAAGCTGCTAAAAGTGAGAGAAAAGAGATAGGGAGAATGACAAGAGAGAAAAAGTGAGAGAGAAAACGCAGAGTGTGAGAGAAAGCAAGAGAGTGAGAGAACGAGACAGAGATTTTCGAAGTATCATTAGTCCCTATGATAGACTGTGAAATCTAAGCATCATTAAGTCTGGCTCTAGGGAATAACACCCTCAAATACAGCATGAACCCAAAGAAGAGCCTCAAAGCTATATCACCAAGCAAAAAAAACCATCTACTGAGCACACAAGTTGGAAAAATTGTTCTCCTCCATGATGGAGAACCTGTTGCTTACAGTATTTCAAAGACCATTTTGAAAAATGGTTCGACATGGCACCAAAAAAAATCTGCTGTTATAAATTACGGAAACAATTTTTGCTAAGAGATTAGCTGCCCTTTGGAAATGAGAGAATGTCTGATTTTATTTCTTTTTTTCTCCAGAAAGAATAGGGTCAATTCCTGGGCCATAATAACACTCATAACAATACAGAGGCCTGCAGGCAAACAGACAGGGTGATTTTCATTTTAGCCACGGCAACAGTAATATCATCGAGTGTCCAGGGAGATAAGTATGTGTTGGAGTTGAATTAAGCTTGCTGCTACTACCTGCACACGACTCAGGGCTGGGATTATGTAATATACCCACTCTCTTTTTCTCTCGCACACATACAGGCAGACACAAACACAAACACACAAACACACACACACACACACACACACACACACACACAGACGGAAACACACACACACAAACCTGTAAAAACCTCCCAGCGCAGCTATCCGAATCTAAAATACACCTGTCATACAAACGCTGCAAAGAGAGGCTTCAAAGAGAAGACGCAGTACTGTAGATGGCAGGTGTGAGGGTACAGAGTGTGTGTGCGCATGAGTGTATGTTTTGATGTTTGTTGTTGAGGACATTGAGAGGCTGGCTGCTGTGGTGACAGAGACTCACCCTTCCCCTCCAACCTTAGAGATCTTCAGTCGGAAGTCCACGGAATTGAGACTGGGGGGCTTCCACTTCAAAATGTCATCACACCGGCCAGGCTTATACTTCTGCACATACACATGAGAGAGACAGAGAAATATATTTAAGATTTTGAACAAATTAACTATTTGATACAAGCCAATTCAAAGGATCGTCAGAGTAAGATCAAAGAATGTTCATTTCTCATCACTCACTGTGACGCTGCTATCAAAAATGATACATGCCAAGTGTTTACAGACCGTTCATGATGTTTTGGAAGATATCCGGCTTCCCTTCATCCAGCAATAAATAAAGAAATCTTTCATCAATCTCGTTTTAAAATCAACCTTTGATTCTGAAAGCTTTGATCATTCTCTAATAACAAAACATCAAATTGTGATTAAATAGCTACATTTTGCAAAAGTTTCTCATACAGTTAGATGGTATTTGTGGTTGTGGCTCAACCAGGGAGTAGGACAGGGGTGGGTTTGTGGAGGCAGTGGTCAAAACATACCAGTGCAAGGAAAACACTGCCGTGCAATATTTTAAAACGTATCTGTGAACCTTTGCTGTGATGATTATGGCTTTGTCCGTATTTGGTCTAAAATGATTTGTTTTCTGGATCATGAATCCATGGGAAGTCATCTGGAACATAAGAGGTTAGTAAGAAAGCTTACAGTTCAAATGATCAACAAACAATATTGTGCTGTCTTATTCACCACATTTGCCTCAAGGTTCACAAGTCAGAATTCTGTCTGGCTTTAGAGTCTGGTGGGTTTAGGTGCTCAACATGGCCAAAAATGATTGGGACAGAACAGATCATTTGACTCACGTGAGAAATGATCAACTTGGATTTGTATGACACGTAGGGGCAGATGCTGGTGCTGCAACAAAAACAGACTTGTGCCAAACAAAAGCGGTTCAACCAAAATGCGTAGGTCTTTCTTTCCAAACCCTCACATACTTAAAAGAAAAACAGGCAGAATCCCCCCAGCATTGCAACAGCCACCCACAAGGTCTCAGATAGAAGACCTGGAACCAGTAAAATAAACCAGTAAAAAAGGAAAAAAGCTGAACAACATTTCAAGACAACCTTTTTCCGCCCAGACCAACAGACTCACTAGCAAACTACCTGGCTGTGAAGGACTTGCTGTTATGAGCAGGACCCAGCTTGATAAAGTGTTCCCAGTCAGACTGATAGAGAAACAGGGTATAGAAGCTCAAATACACACCTGAGATTGTAACTAACAATTTTTTGATAGTTGTGGGCATCTTAGTGTACAGTACACATCAGATGGTTTGCACTTATGTGGGCAGAGGCTGAGACTAATAAACACATCATGGTCTGGACTGTCTGGAAAGTACCAAGCCTGGTTCCAGGATAAGAGATGCACAAGAAATAAAGTAAACCTTGGTCAGGAGATCACAGGCTAGGCTTCTGAACACAGGACCAGAAAAAGGAAACGAATAAAGAAGCCTATGGGTTGTAGTCCATAGCCAGTCAGGAACAGTGTGTCAAGGCCTCAGAAGCAAAACCAAGCCCCCTCATTCCTGTTAGCTCACGAACACACAAAATCTGAAGTTCTTCATTAAAGTTTGAAGAACGCTGACATTTGGCCTATCATCCACACCTGGAGATTTCCGTTGCTTAGCAATGAGCAGCAGTCATGGCCTGATGTGTGTAACTTAGCAACCAAAGAGCCTCTGATTGCTCTTAAAGGGCCGATAACTTTTCCACAAACTTTTTTTTTTAAAGCCACCCGAGTGCACCAGGATGATGAGCAAATCTCCTCAAAATGAAATTCAAATGGCTTCAGTCTGCTTAAAGTGAGTAAAGTTCACTTCACTAGAAACTTGTTATACATTTGAGCAATACTTCACCATCTCAGTGAAGAAAAAAGACGCCTGTGAATGAAATGAAGTCTGGGAAATAGTCATTAAACAGAATGTTGATATAATTACTAGGGGTAAACATGTCTACTCTGAGATGAAGATGATTATGGTCTAACACAACATTAGCTTTGGTACTTATCAACAGTGATGAATTAATGGGATTCCGTCAACCAGCAGCCTACGCAGTCTATTGCAATATGTTCACTTCAATTTAAGCAGATGTGATATATCTGAAGTGTGCAGAACAATAAATGAAGGTCACAAAAAAGCTAAGAGCTAGGAATTGGCGTTTCCCTCTCCGATCAAAAGGAGAATGTTTAAAGCCAATCCAAGCAAGTTGTATATGGATCGTTGTTGTCGAGCTAAACTGCCATTTTCCAGAACCTGTGGCAGTGGGGCACATTTTTAGATGTATTTTCAAAAGAAATACAAAGAGAGACTGAATTTGTATTGTTAATAACAATTAAAGAGCTCAAACGGTCGGTGGGCAAAAAAATGGATCAGGACATTCACAACTAGCACATAAGCTTTTGACCCAAGTAGGATGAGACAAGACCTGAACATCAGCACTACAAAATATTAGACTGCCCGAACACGAACATCTGAATCATACCCACCATCCATGGAAGGTTTCATCCTATTTCTGGGGCCGTCGCGCATTAATATTTTAAAACAGCAGTCTCTCTTAATATTCTACTCTCTTGCTCTTTGACAGAGGAAGTCATTACTCATTATGTCCGGAATGAAACATTATCATCTAAATCACCCTGTGTGCAGTAACGCAACAACTCTTCCCTACATCTCAGATGTTTCTTCCCATATCTTTCTTCGGATATGAACAAAATTAAGCCTGAACCATCGGCGTTGATCTCTGACCACCGTCTGTTCAATTAGTTGCTTGTTAGCACAATGACAGCCCATTTCCTCCAGTTGTTTGCTCAGGCACCCTTAGGGACACTTAAAGTCCTGTTGCAGGCCATCATCACAGGAAGAATGCCATCCACCATACAGCCTTGATCAGAGAGGACAGGATCTACAACTAGAGACAAACCAGAATGCTCTTGAAACAAAGTTGGACAACCTCTGAACAACCTCCAAAGCAAGAGATGGCTGTTTTCTCGACCTGAACAACACAGGGCTGATATGTCTCCTAGCCTTGAGGTTCGAATGCAGGTAACATCAAATTTGTCCGAGGAATAGAGGAAAGGGAAAAGTTTGTAGTCATTTAAAGCTTATGAAGTCTGAATTTGACATAAAAATGAACGTTGCCACTATCTACAGCTGGCAAAACATTGTATGAATAATATTACCGCTGTGCCGTGCCATCCTCGCCAAGACCTACCTTATCTTAATGAGGTGAAGGTATTAGCTTTAAGGACAAGCCTAGCAGTTACGGGAACTGCAGGTTTCGAGTGAAAGAGCTCAAAGCTCTGTATTTGCGAATTAACTGCAGAGGAGGGGGGTGGGGGGGTATGAAGTGAGACAGAAGGAGGCAGCGCAAAAAAGAGAAAAGATAGAGGGACAGAGAGAGAGACAGGAGAAGACACACACAGAAGGGATGAGGGAAAGCTAGAGAGGACGAAGGCTTTCACGCCACATCCTCCCAGTTGTGTATCTGATGCAGCGGCGCAAGAGGCCAAGGGATGTTGAAAAGAAGCTCCACAAAGCGTCCTTATCTTCCAACAATAGGCGCTGAGGACAGCTGGGAGCGGGCACTGAAGGAAAATAGGGCAGTGAGACCATGCGAGAGGAAGATCTCCGCAGGAACAGGAGCTCTTGTTAAGTCCTCTTCACAGCCTCATAAGTGAAGAGGACTTAATGGAACTCAAACCCAACTGATACTTAAAAGGTGTTCCTCACATCTGAAATGGTCCCTGTCTGCAACTCATGCCAGAATAGCCTCAAAGCTCAAGGCAAAAAAGTACCGTGTAATGAGTATGCAAACAGTTTGGCGAGAAACCTAATCTGCATAACTTTCCCCTAATGCAGAACGTAGGCAATTAGTCAGGATATGTTTAGTGTCTGAAGTTTTGTACTGGAGCTACAAGGCTAATGCAGCTGAGAAGTAACAGAAGTTTATACAGCACCTGATATCATCTGCCTGGATAAATCCCACAGCATGAAATAAAAACCAAATCATTTAATAAGAAAAATCTTTTTTTCTATAATCACATCAAAACAAATAAGTTTTGATGACATCACCAGAAAAATACTATTAACCAATTTCATATTTCATGCCCCCTCCCACCATCAGTGTTGGGGGGGTCATGTGCTTCAAAGTAAGGCATTATAGTAATTGTTTTTTTCCCATACCAAAGCTGTGTAATGAATCACAGTCAATGACTTGAGATTCTTGTTACTTGCATTGGATGGTAGTTATACATGTAATCCAGAAAAACATCCACTCACCTACCCATTAATTTTCTGAGCCACTTATGCTTAAACAGGGTCGTGGGAGTGTTGTAGCCTATCTTTGCACTCCTAGGTCTGGACAGGTTGCCATTGCATCACAAGGCAGACAAACACATTAACATCTAGAGGTTATTCAGCATTTCCAATTGGGATCTGGACTTTCCTGTATGTCGGTATACATATTTTGTGCTGCCTATGTCCACTGACTGGATTGTAAATATGAACTTCCACCAATTTAAACTCCACAAACAATCCTTTGGAACACCTAATCATGCCGTAAGAAAGTGACAGATAAGATCCCTGTGTTGAAGAAGAGAGAACCTTAAGCTCACCTAAACAAACCACACTCCCTTTCATTTCACTCAGACACAGCTCTGTAAGCTTTACAGTTTCCTTCATAAAGATTTTATTATGAGGTGGCTTTTTCTGTACCATTTTACTGGCTAGTCTCCAGGTTTTCAAACAACATCTGCCGTTTATTTGAATCTGCATAAATGTCAGCCTTTTAAATTATGTTTACTCTAATGAGCCAGTTCTTTCTAAAGCCCTAGGTACTGAAAGGATAACTGCAGTTTTGTGGACAAAGGTACGAATAAATTTCAGGCTTTGAGGTGGCTGCTTTTTTATAATTTGCACTGCTAATATGTCAAACAGTGTCAGAAACTGCATTAGCTAGGCTCATTGAGGTTCCTTAACATCTGGATGCAGTGAAGTAAGTGAAATAATTTGGACATGTAGTGTGCCCAATGCTAACTAGCCTGCAAAACTAAGGAAGCAAATTGTAGACCCCAAATAAGTCTCAGCTTACTGATTATATTAGTAAGAAGCACACTGTGTAACAATGTTTTTTAAAAAAAAGCCGATTATTTCTTTTAATTATAAACTAAAACTAAGTAAAACTAAAGGCTGAGCTGTCCAACAGCAAATATTATCCTTCAGTTTGCAACGTGTTTCATTATTCATGCTATTCTCTAGACCCGTATACTTAGACTGTCTATGCTGAATATCAATCTCTGTCATATCCAGCCCTCTAATCAGACAAAAACCTTGAGAGAGAGAGCGAGAGAGAGAGAGAGAGAGAGAAAGACACACAGAGAGAGAGAGAGAGAGAGAGAGAGAGAGAGAGAGGGAGAGAGAGAGAGAGAATGACAGAGAGAGAGACCAGCTCTCATGACTTCTGACCAGCTCTTGTGCTCATGACATGCTAGTGTCACACTAAATAAACGAGGGGGTTAAACCAATCAAGAATGAGGAATGAATCCACAATGATGCTACGGCAAACATTTCATTCCTGGCGTATAATATGACTTTCAGTCAAGTAAACCCCGGCGATCCAGAGGTTGATTCTCTGATGGCAATCTGCCCTGTATTGTGATGCACCACATTTTAAGCAGCGAGACTGCTTGTCTGTGCACTGTTTTCCATATATGGAACATTTTGTCACCAATACTGATGCTAAAAACACTGATAGCTGATAATATTGGCCAATATTTGTTCACACGGTCTAAAGAAACTGTCGTTAAATGTCAGTCCTCAGTTATGTCAGGGGGCACAAAACACATTTTATGTCTTATTGGTAAAACATGTTTACATTTTATATGTTAAACACAGGAAATTAAGAGCAAATGTGCTAAAATATCAGTCTGGGTCCTGAATAAGTTTGTTAGATATAACATGTAAAGAGAAGATTATCTGCTTCATAGGTGTGACTAATGCAGATGCTGCTAAATCTGTGGAAGGCTAATAATAATCTGGCCAAACATCATTTTAGTCAGGCCCTAATGATTAGCCAACTGTGAAGACTGCTGAGTGCGAATGCTGACCTAACATACCCTACCGTCCATCCCAATAAAACCCTAGAGGGAATTCAATGCGCACTGGAGAATTTCCAGAATAAAATGAATGATGTGTCAGCACCATCCGTGTCTGTCCCAGCGGAGGAGGAGAGGCGGCGGATGTCTGGGGTCTTGCGGGCTGGCAACATGCTGGGTCATAAAAAGGAAAGTGGGGCAAGGTACTGTACTGCCAGGGGCATGTAAATGCTGGTTCGAAAAATGGCAGATAAGCCAGCACTGTGGGGGGCAGTGGGCAGTGGTTTGGGATGGGACAAGCAGGGGCAAGCTGTAGGATTGTGATGGTCATCTAGGGAACGAGATGCCTGTGGCAACTCTGAGATCTTCTTCTACCAAATGGATCTCTCTGGGTCTTAATTAAGTCATCATCTACCGAGAAATGACGTACCGTATTATATCTTTCTGAGGACATATTAAGCATGCTTCGTTAATCCAGATAAAATGCCCCGGGACAAATCGACTGTTTCTGGTGATTAGGCTTTTTTAAGCTCTCTCTCTCTTCTGACTGAGAAATGCTGTACTCAATTCACTGATTTCACAGTCTGCCCTCATGCATTTCAACCAATCACTCCAGGTGGTCATTGAATTTCTTTGGATTGGGAGAAGAAATTGATGGACAAGATGCTCATGGATACATCTCCCACAGGTACAGCACACCTACTCTACCCAGGCCTACAGACAGGGTGGTCATGACCCATGAGCGACAGAATGTGGCTCAGTCAGATTGAGAATGAGAGCATGCATGTGTACATCCTCAGATTATGGGCTGAGAATAACAGTGTTTTTTCCACAAGTAGTTTCGGTATAAACCTATGATCCCATACTTTGTCATTTCCACTGCTGAGTGACCCATACGGTAATTAAGCACCAATGTTAAATTTCATTACCTCTCTGGCTGCACAGTGAAGTACCGAAAAGGAACATAGTGCAGAGTAATGTCTGGTGAAACAGTATCACAGGTAACCACCATTTACAAAACATTTTACTGACTAGTTTAGCATAGCAACCTTCTGTGATGTCGGATAATGTTACTATCTAGAACAAAGGAAAGTTCCTCTTGGTCTTCTGCTGAGGTGCACGTTTGTTGTTGACAGATCCAGTGAGCTCACAAATCCAATATATGAAATTAGGTCTTCCAAGAAATTTCTGGGGTTCCAATGGTCAGTCAATCTACACTATAAAAAAACCCCACAAACACTAAATTATGATTAAAGATCATGACAACCAGTGATAATCTGGAAAAGTTCTGAGGTATCTTAAATGCTCATTGCTAACTTACTTGGTAAACTGAATTCCATGGCTAGAGTGAGTATTATTCTTAAATACATAAGATAATGGATAGGTGGGGATGGATGGATGGATGGATGGATGGATTAGTCAGTAGTATTTTAGCTGACTGGGTTAATTCTTGGTACAGAATTAGGTGAAATACTTAAGTTGACGAGGACTTCCTTTTTGAACATTTCAATTCTATTATGTCAGCTAATAGAAACATATCCTAGTATTACCCTAAAAGATGGAAGACAGTGAGTACCATCCCAGTTCTCTCTTGGCTAACTGTGGTCTCTTGGACTCCCAGTGATGGATGGCTGTGGCATCAAACTCACAATCTTCCAATGACAGGACCAACACTTTGATGGCTGCGCCAATCTGGGGCCCATAGTTGTTGATTCTGAATGTCCTGCTTCTGAAATGCCCCTGAATTATGTTCTAGTCCACACCTCTTTTTATTTCTCTGCTTTTTCAGGCCTTTGATTCACAGCACAGTTTGCAAACACCCATCACCAATCCCAGAAGAAGATATTTCCAGAAAGCAGGGAACATATTGCCTTTTCGCTCTAGACAGAGAGATATGCAAAACCAGAGGGAGGCAGTGAAAATAATCATATCTATCCCAACTAGTGACATCAATTACTTCAGGGCAATTTCCTTTCAAGACAAGGCGGGCAGGGGGAGTGCACTCTTAGGTGGACGTTTGATATTACTACACTTAATCTGAAGGCAGTTCTTCATAAAAACCAAGTGATGAGGCTAATTTTCAAGAAAATTCACTATTCTGTGTCCATCTTGCAGACTCAAAGAGCAAATTCAATACTATTACAGGGACACGCAAGCGGTTTTGGAAATGACGGCCCAAGAAAAGGGAATGAGGGTGTTTTGGATGTATAGGTGTCATGGAGGCTGGCATCTCTTCGTTTTGGATTTCATTTTTGATCGCAGTTGAAGGAAAAAGGGGATTCTTGTGGTGCTTCGTACACATGGTGCAAAGACTGCCATCTGGAATGTGCGTACCATTCGCCATCGTGCCATCTGCAGTGATGACATTCTCTTTGTAATTAATACCCGACATCTTTCTCCCTCAGCCTCCCTCTTGGTCCCTCTCTCTCTTGTCCTTTCTTTTCTCTCTCTGTGCACATTCTATAGTGTCCACGAACGTGCAGAACATGTCTGAAGAGATAACGAGCATGTGATAGTAAAGAGAGCACCTGCCTTTGTTCTCGGCAGTAGGAGCACACACCAGGCCTGCTGATAAAATAGTAATTCAACACATTTCTCGCAGTCTCTCTGCATGCAGAGCCTGCCCTGTCTTCTATATCTAAGGTGTCTCTTCTTCCACACCTTCAATACATCTTTCACCTCTCAGAAACACCTCTCCATTTCTCTTTTCAATGACTTAGGCATGCTGTGTCCGGCTCCCTGATTTTACAGTCTGTCCTGGTGCGTGTTCCATTTTTATGGCCTCAGAGAAGAAACACATTGTCAAGATGTTCATGCCCCCTCTCCCAAAGGTACAGCACACCTGCTCTACCCCTGCTTACACGCGACCCCCCTGCTTACACGTGACCTGGGATGTGGGTGGCTTGGTAAGAGAGTGTGAGAGAATGTTTGTGTGTCCTGTAGCGACTGCCTAATTTATGTTTTCTTTAATGGGCCCATATCTTGGAAAACGCAAACCAAAATTAATCCCTAGCACACAAGCGTGCATGCGGCACAACAATTTATGTGCAAGTTCCCCTGGTGTATGTTGATGATCAAGATGTCAGATGTCATGCTGTTTGGTGTTCCTATGTCACGTAGAACCAAAGTTATTGTCATTAAAAAACCGTCATAATAACTGCTACTGGGGTTTTTAAAGTAGTGTCATATGCAAATGCCCGTAGAACCATAGGGGAAAAACGAATGGCGGGAAAAAACCCCCAAATCTTTGAATCAGTCCACATGTGGGTGGGGGGAAAACTTGCAGAGGGAGGGGCCCTGGAAGTTTTTTTTTTTTTTGAGTGTTTTAGACTGTTTTTCATTTGTTGAAATCAGATTTTACTAATACAGTTTTAGTATAGTTTCAAAATGATTGTTAGCTTCAAAATGTCCCTACAGTCCATATCTGGAAAATAAACCGCAAAACATCCAGTTTTTCATTAACTCATCATGATGACACATTGACATATTTAGCTCTGACTATTTTTTTCAAATGAGGCACAATACAATGCAGCCAACAAGGACAAAGATGACTTACACATACCGGTCTGAAAAGCAGAGTAAAAGGGTAAGGGTGAGTTCGAAAAAGGTCATGTAAGAATGAATTAGGACTGTTTACATAAAATGACATAAATGCTATAAATAAAGGGAAAACAAGCATACAAAAAATGTTTTACTGAAAATTAGCTTGTGCCAGATTTGGTTCAGATGAATGTCCAATTTAAAAGAACCAGCTTGTGTCTGTGGACATACTAGCAAACTCGCTTTTTATTGCTACGGAGAAATGAGCAGTGCCACTAAAGAGCAGTCCTTAATCCACCCCTGCATCCTGTTTTTTTTTTACCATGCAAGCTGTATTTTACAACTAGAAACGAGTGATGTTTTTACTGTACTGACGTCACCAGTTCACGCCTACTGCAGCCTTCTGGTTCTGGAGTGGCCAAATTTATTGGTGGCAAGCTTCAGCTTTTTTTTGCAGCGTGAAAGTGGGGCTTGGTTCCAGATTAGGCCCCAGCATGACACCAGAATCATGCAGGTGGAAAAGTGTTAACAATGCAGCAAATTAGACCGAGAGCATCTGTGGCTTTCACATGTATCTTGAATCTATGCTGATTGGCATCTCACAAGTAATTGGGGAGAGGGAGGACCATCTTGCCCACTCAAGAAGAGCAACTGTGCTCTCTTTGACTCCCAGCCACAGATGGCTGTGGCATCACCAGGGATAAAACTTGCAATCTCCCGATGACAGGGCCAAAGCTTAGACAGTTGCACCATTCAGGAGCCCCTGTTGGCAGGATGGTCACGTGTGGCAGGATGGTCACGTGTGCATCCGTGACTGGTCAAAACTGATACTGGAATCTCCTTAGGCACCATTCCTGCTCCAAGGGGGGGCATCCTAGAGTAAAGAAACTATTATAACCTGACTCCCCTGCATTGAAACAAATAATTAGGAGTATATGCTGACCAAGAAGGCATCTGAACAGTGTGAAGGCAAAGGGGCTGGGGTTCAGTGCCCCAGTATGATCTAACAGAGTACATTTATGATAAGCGGTCATGGCTGGTGTAACCTGCTATAAATCTGTCCAATTGAGGTCAGACAACACAGCTTTGGTCCTGCTGATATTTACTTGGCCTTGAAAGGTCGGTCTGCTGCTTCATAAATGCTTGTGACTAAGCTGTCAGTTAAGAAAAACTTGCACATTACTCGGTGAGGCAAACATGTCAGAAAGTTTCTGGAGGCAGAATTTGCAGAAAAACAGAGCTTGCTTCTTCCACTGCATCTGACAAGCAAAGAAAGTGAAGAACAGAATGTTCCAGCCCTTTCAACAGTCTATGCGTATGGCCAACCTGATCTGGTCAGAGAAACGCCTATGAGCAGAAAACTAATTTGAGCTGATAATGCGACTCTGCTGCTCTATAGTATGCACTAGTGAGGACTGTATGCCTGTGTGTGTGAATTCATCAACAGGAAGCTTCAAGGTCCTGGTAGATCTGAGGTAAAGAAAGGTAAAGTATCATTTGGCAGACATGAATGCTGCGTGTCGGGGCCTTTGCGTAGCATTTGCTGTACTGGGGTGTGTAAGTGTGTAACACTGTTTACTGTACATCAATAACGGAAATAGTCAGATAAAAAAAAGAACCATGACAGTTTATGGTGAAAGTCACGTCAGTAAATTTCGACCTCTGGCAGCCAGCAGATGCCGCTGTGAAAAAGAAGGGAAAACTGGGAAATTCCTACCACTGGTGACTCCACATGCTACTACACGCTTTTACCCACCAGCTCTAATTATCCGGCTTAGTTTCAGTACTGGGCTGACAATGATAACTGTGCTTTTCAGTTGACATGGGCTAAAAATGTATCAGCCATGCACCCCGATAATAACTTGATTATGGCTCAAAGAATCACATGGTTTTCAACTGGTTTTCTAAGTGCTATTAACTGTTAACACCAACATTTTTCTTGATACTAAACTGATATTAAAATCTAAAGATCTGAGTGTGGTCACAGCAAAGGATAAAACATGGAGTTGGACATAAGGCAGCCGTTCTGTCCAGCTTTCCAGCTCTAAACATGATGAGCTTGTGCAAACTGGCTAAGAAGTAATGATGTATTGAAAACATTCGGAAAAGCTTTATATTTGCCATTTTATTGTGCATTAGACAAAAAATTGAGATTAGGGCCTGTGACCCAGCTCAGCCTGCTTAGACTGACTTACGTGGCGAGTGGTGCAACATTCTCACTGTTGCATAAACAACTGAGAGCCCTGCATCTGTAATATCTCCTATTATGCGAATACAGGAGCTTTCAGGGTGTGGTCTGTGTGAGAGAGAGTATGGAGAGTCCGTGTGACGAAGGGAGATATGCTAATGGAAGCTGGGGGGTGAAAGGTTCTGTTGACAGCTGGTGACACTCCGGCAGATGTGTTCTTGTTCTAGTGTTCAATAGGCGCCTACATTAGCTGAAGTGTGGTATAAAGGCCTGAGTCCAATCTCGCGTAATCACACTTCATCTCTACTCTCCCTCCCGAGAGAAGGTCCCTCCGTGAGACGGCCGAGGCGATTCTCACACCTGCTCGCTTTTCACTGTGGTCAGCTTATGTCTAGAACAAGATCTCTGGGTCCTCCGGGGTTTCACACTGGTTCATTACAAGAGAACTGCACACAGAAACATAATCACATAAACCTCTATAAAACCACTACATCAGATCCAAACAGAAAGCAGGCTTGGCTCCAGAGGACAAGTGGTGAAACACATTTCTGATTACTGCTATGGCTTTTCCAGTGGCTAAATTATCTCGGCCTATGATTAAAGGTGCATATTTATGACCTCTGCCATGCTGACCGCTTAAGATAAAGCTATGTAGAGCACTGATTACTTTGTTCTCAATCAAATGTGCTATTTAAAGGGAAAAATACAGCATATTGTAAAGTGTAGTAAATCTTGTGCCCTCAGTAGTGTATTGTTACACTTTAATCACTAATAATAGACCTAAGGCTACATGGGCTCAACATTCTTTGTAAGAGCAAGCACACAGCGAACAGTGTGATAAGAAATGATGTGGTTACAAATCTGTGATTACAAATTTTACCATTTCCACTTGAAAATGGTCCGTACCAGACCTGAGCACCCCTGCTGAACTTGGCTGGGTTAATTAAGCTCTGGCTTCCCATGAAAACGCACATCTCTAGAAACTACAGTAATACGGCTAATATATAATGTGTTTATCAGAAGAAGAATGTCGCCAAATTATTAAAAGGAATAAAAAATAAAAAATGTATGATTCAATTTGTTGCAGTATTATACTATGCCGTTTTTCTTTATTAATATCTTGTCTGACCTCTTTAACATCTGCAGAAATCAGCTCCAAAATCCCCAGTGATGATTTTCACTTGTCCGAGATTAATCGTTTTCCAAGCTCTGACTTCACTCATCCAGGATGCCACCTCTTCCAAAAACCACACATCTTAATCTCAGAAACATATTCAATCTTCCACAACTGCAACCAGACGTTATTACAGAGATACAAGAGTAACTGTCCTGACTGTAAACAAAGACCATCAATCTACTGGACTTCTACTCTGACTATGTTTCAATCAAACCTACAGTCGTGTATGCCCATATATACTACGTTCACATCCTTAACCGAGAATGCATTAACATGTGGCATCTTCTGCTCAATTAATGATATGATTTATTTGAGTTTAACATATAGATATTTTAATACATGCAACATCTCAGCCAATAAACATTAAAATGCAGAAGTGTAGAGGATGTGTAGTTAATTTCACTTAGAAAATCACAGGAACGCAGCAGTGATATTGATGATTTCTCCAGCACTGCCACTGTTATGCCTGTTGTGCTGATGTGTGGATTAACAGCTGGACTATAGTGGAGGACACCAACTCACGTCCTACTGTTTGTTACTGCTGGATAACTGAACACTAGCAAAGGTGCAGCCTCAAGTCAGGAGGTGTGTACGATATGGCTTCTTGTTTGTTCGACGACTGGTAGCACCGAGCGTGCCAAGATGAATTGTATATACTGGCAAATAATCGTGATTCTGATTCCAAGAGGCATCCGCCCAGCAAGACAGCAGGAGAGAATGAAGACATCATACGCATACATGGGATGTATGAGTCATAAACTAGGCTGCATCCATACACCCACAAGTGCACGAAACTGTTCCCAGTACAGGCCCGATTGCACTAACAGCTTATGCCTGACTGTGGTTTGAGGAGCCGATAACGGCGCAGCACAGAGCCCTGATGGCTGATGTTAGCGTTACTGCGGTGGCGGGAACTGATCCCAGAACAGTGTTGTTCCCAATAACATGGCTGATATTGATGTGTGATTGCTGGTTTGGGAATATTAGTGGTCCATGCGCATGAGTCATTTGGCCTCATCCCATGGAAGTCATTAATAGCCCATAACAGACAGGACCATGTCTAAAGACATTTTGGAATCGTGATTCATTCTCACGATGCATGTAAAGTGGAGCGGGGTGGGGGGTGGGGTGTTATGTTTTATGCTGGTTATAAATTTCACACATGTGCAATCTCTTGCTCATGCAGTCCATTTTTGTCCAGGAAGTTGAAAAGGCACACCCCATGAGAGCTGGCTGATATCGGAATAAAGATCACGCAAAAAACAAAAAAAAAACAAACAAAAAAACCCCAGAATAATCAAGAGGTTACATCATCACCCATCCACCTTTTAAAGTTTACGAAGGCGATCAAGGGGAGCAATCAGGCGCGGCTGCTTTCTCATTTATTCTCCTCCACCTCCAATGCTGTCCGGAAGCAGAAAGCCATTCAAATGTTTTGAACATTTAAGCATAAGGCAGGAAAAAAAAAACCTTGTCATCTTTTTTCAGGGCACAGAATGTTCAGAATGTTCTCACAAAGGCGTTCGACCTTTCCTGTTTGGAAACACACAGAGGACACAAGCATCCGCCTGTTCAAAGCTGTACCTGTGCCGGAGGCAAGCACCCCTCCTGATTACGATTTCCAGTTATGTTTGAAGTGGTACCAGAACAAAAATGTGGAACAGCTAGCATTTTACAATCTCCAATAGTTGTGAATCTGGCATTTATAACAAAAGTAGAATAATGCAGAATTGTCCTCACAGAATCATGGTGGATTATGAATATCACTAGAGCTGGAGGATACTAAAAAAATTGAATCCTGTGATTTTCCAAATAAATCTCAGTTCTGCAATATTTCATATTTCAAGTAGCATTAATGAAGTTAATGGCAACATCATTAAAGAGTAATGAAGAGTGCAGGTAAAAGAATGATAACTTGCTTTGATTGGAAACAGATGCCTGTGTTAGAGCGATAGGAAGCGATGGAAAGTGATGGGGTCATCCTACGCAGTATGTGTTTATAATTTGTTGGCCAGGTGTAGTCTGAGTACTGAGTACATTTCTGACCTCTGGTTCATTCTTCGTGTCTCAGAACTCTATTGGTTCTGCTTCATAGATCTACATTCACAGAGAGGTGCCACTGTAACTTGATTATCAGTTTCAATCGCGTCATCTGTCAGTGGTTTTAATGTTGTGGCTGATCTGTGTATAAGTGAATGTAGTTCTGAAAAATAATGTAAGTTTCATAATCTTATATTGCCTTTTTATACTCAATTCAATTCACACGTTTAGCGCAGGTTTTAGGTCCATGACTCATTGACCAACGAGTCAATGAGTCATGGACTTAAAAAATAATAATTTGAAATCTGGCCTTCAAAATCATAATTTAAAATTTGCACCTGCAAGAATCCAGTCAACATTTATTTCACAACTTTTTTGAAAGTATAAATTATTTTTTTCATCATTAATTTAGTAATTCAGAAACTGAGGTGGTGCAACACCACATTTCCAACCATCTTATATTTTTAAATATTTATAAAATATTACTACTGCTTTCCCTTTTAAATAAGTAAACACTATAACAACAACATATTTTTAGGGTTTTACTGGAGTCACACCACCTGATGTAACGGAACCAAACCGATCATGACACAAAAACGACAAACGACACTGGTGTTATGTATTTGAGTGTTTACAACCATAACATTGCAACGTGGCAGTTATTGTCATGCTCCAAGTTTTCTTCATGCTTTTTTAATAGCATATCAGAAAACACCTTTGTTGTGCTGTGTGCCATTTAAGGGAATCGGATCTGACATTTTAGAAAATCTGGAAATCTTTTCCAGCAAGTAAAACAGTTTTAAAGTTGCTCTGTTTCACACAATTGCACAGTATGTGGAAATAAACATGACTAAATTAGCTACATATATGATTTGGAAGCCGAAAAAGGAACAGCACTGAAAATGTATTCACTTGTAAAGGTAATTTTAGACACCAATACACATCATGTATTTACTAAATTACTTAAGTAAAAAATGGACAGCATGTCGAAGTGTAAGGTGAAATGATGTTCACAGAGTGCGGATGGATGCATGCAGGTTGAGGTGAAGGCCTAGTTTCCCACGACTACATTGTTGCCTGAAATGGGCCTGAATTTTATTACGCTGACAGCGTTCTCCAAATTACATCCCACAACTTAGCTTGGACAGCTGTCTCGTGTACATTCGCATGCACCTCTCTTACACGGATGCCTCACTGTGCCTGCAATGTGCCAAATTCTGGTTGCATCTACTGTTCTCCATAGAAAAGAAGACAACAGAGACTGCTCTCCACAAATAACGATTTTTTTTTTTCAGAGCTAGTGCCTTGTTTCTCTGGACTGCCTGAACTCATTTATCTCTGAATAATTAAATAAATAAATAGACAGACAGATAAATAAATAAATAAAATAAAATAACAACACAGATTCATGAATAAACATAGCAATCACGCTGTGTGACTACAATAACAGCTACCACACGGCCCACGGTAGAGGAGGAGTATGATTCATTTCTGATGAAACAATTCATGTGTTTCTTGATCTGGGTCCTCCTCAGAAGACAGTCTGCATATAGATTGCAGGAGAAAGTAATCAAGGCCATTTAGACTCTGTCCGAGTACGTACGAGTCCGACAGGATCCAGCGAATCACAATCGCTGGAGATCGAATGAGTCATGATAGCGAAACAGTGGGACTCAAATGAGTGAACTTCATCAGGCACTGTATGAATGGTCTCTTCTCTTGATCAAATGAATTATACATGAATGTGAACAGGTGGGATTTGGCACTTTTTAAATTATGAAGCAGGGACTCATATGAAAAGGATTCAAGATGATTGAAACTTGGAGGCTTGCACATATTTAAAATACTGAGCAATACTGATAATATCAATGTTTCTCAAGTTTAACACAGTATCTGATATTGAATTTAATCAAATATCTCTTGTTCTGTTCGGACAACAAGAGATCGAACATTTTGTTTAGCCAGGTCTGTCTTGTTTTTACACTGAAGTTGTAAATGGTCCTAATGAGTACACAGTACTAAACGGTAACCAGATAGAACTCACATTTCAATAAAAAAATCATACTCTTTATTTCGTTTTTAGATATCTAGCACTCATTAGTCCAGTCAAACGTAATGTGTTAATAAAGTGTTACTATGATAAATTATTAATGTTAGCACGCTTTCCTAGCTTGATGTAGTAGTGTAGGCTGAAGCCCAGCTGCTCACATGCAGTATGTTGATAGAAACCATGATCGTCCTGTTGTTTAAGTACAGCTTTTACAGGGCTTTCAAAATGATACAGTCAAAAGACGCTGGACAGTGCCTGAAGGAGGACTATGGACGAATCAGTAAACAGTAAGCAAATTGGAAAGCTCCAGCAGCCCTCAAGCCTCCACTGTAACATGTAGTATCAACGAGAGCAAGAGGTTACAATCACAGAGGAGTTGGAGGCACTGACTGTTTATAACAGGATTGCCCAGTTATATCTGCAAAGGGCCGCGGGCCAGCAGCTTTTTATTCCAACCAAGCAGGAGTGCACCAAATTGCACTTGTAAAATCCAGGGTATCTGCACATTGCAAGTTCAATTCAGTGACTTTTAAGACCTTTTCAAGACCTCTAAGAAGTAAAATTAAGACCATCACAGTGGCAAAAAACCACAATAGCCTAGAATTTAGTTGATTTCAACATCGCACAAACTGTATTTATTGGAGCAACAGCTCTAACATAAAACGTCTTTTTCAACCAGCCACAGTACTTTTCATCCTCCAACCATCTCTCTCTGAATTTGCATTTACCTGTTCTACACTCGCGGTGTTAAGGGAAACAGTCTCCCTGCTACGCACCAGCTCCGCACATGCAACACTATTTCTTCTCTTTCTATGGCATGCATATAGGCCTGTGGGGTACACACTGCCCCCTGTGCACTGGTGAAAAAAAAAGAATAAAAAGGGAAAAAATAGGCTAACCAGGAACAGATAGTATTGTTGCTTCATTTTGCCCTAGAATTAATTTAATGCCACCCCTTTTAAAATTCCAGACTTTTCAAGGCCTTAAAAGACACCTTTTTAAAGACTTTTCAATACTTTTCAAGGCTCTGCGGTGACCCTGAAAATCAGTTCGTCTAAGTCCACCTCCTTAAGCCGTTTAAAGACTGAAACCAATTTTACAACGATTTTGCAACTCCTGCTAGGATAAAATGTAAGCCCTTTGCAGATAAGACTTTACACCTCTGTTATATATAAGGGATGTGTTGATCCAGTGTTGCAGTGTCAGTATCGGTCTGATATACTCCAAAACCACTGGAACGGATATCGTAATAAGCTTGAACGATGACGCTTAACTAAACATGCCATAAAGAGGGATACACATATGAGGACACGAATGAGCCTTAAGCCTGTGTCTCAAATGGCTCCATGCTCCCTACATAGTGCTTTGATGGAGTTTTTTAGCCATGCAAAGACATGCAAAGATTTGTTTGGGCATATTTTGAAGGAGCGAGATGTGTGCCAACTTCCTACCAACCTGTATGTGCATGGTGACATGCTGCTGCCTGACCTAGCAAACTGTGAGAGGCCAAGAATTTTCACACGGAAAAACTATTCTCCAAGCATCTAGCCCTCATTTATCACTACCGCAGAGCGTGAAAGACCAAATGGGAGCGAGTGCAACTGGTTGGCAAAGCGAACTACAACTACTGTTCATCTGCATGTTTTGGAGGTATGCAGATTACTTTGACACGTGATGGATTCGAAGGTTTCCATGACTACTGCTTTTTCCAGCGAAGGGCAAAGACACCTCTGGCTTGCAGTGGGATATCACTGTGACTCTCCCATTTGAAGAGGAAATCAAAACTGTCCACATACAGTGCCTTCCAGAATTTCTGGCAACCTTAAATGAGAGAAGAAAGCTGATAAATATCTCACTTCTGGCAGAATATTTACCTTGTGCTCATTTCACTCATCATTTTTGAGTCGATTCTGAAGTGTGCTTTAGACTGTTGTCCTGCTGGATGATCCCACCACATCCATTTTTGACACCAAACAAACCTTGAGTGTTTAGAGTCAAAGAGCTCAATGTTTGGTCTGACCACAGAAACACTTTCCAGTTAAAGGTCCAGTGGAGTGTGGTGAAGTGTTCTTGCTTGAAGAGCAAAGATAGAAAAAACTTCTTTCCAGCATTCCTTATAATCAGGATGTTGGCATGGAGGAGACGTCTTCGGATGGGTTTGGAAATGCCCCTAAGATGTTATAAACTCTTAAGATGCAACAAATTAGTCTCGCATCCTCTTTCAGGTTGTCCAGCGGGTATTTTCTTCTATACTTTCACTGATTTGGGCAGATAGACACACATTACCTTTAATGCATTGGAATGCTCTTAAATCTTTCCCCCGTGTCACCTAATTTTGACAGCCCAGTGAAACAGGAAATCACTGATGACTGATTAAAAGTTCCTAAACACTTAGCCCAACTCAAAACCAGATAAAGATGTGTGCGATTATACTTCATGCACGACTCCCTAATTCAAATTTCTTGGGTGCCAATAATTGTGGCAGGCTTTATTCTCAGACTACACAAACCTCAAATAAAAGATTTTTTTCTATTTTCGATACAATAATACGATGATAAATAAAATGTATTATAATAATTGTTCAAGCATCCTTAGCAGGGGTGCCAATTATTCTGGACAGCACTGTAGTCATTAATATGGGGCTTTTTTTTCGCATTCAAAAACAAGACCCGACCCAAATGGGAAGCGAAGGAAATCACTATAAATATAACTGTAAAAGTGAATTATGTAAGTCAGTATGTAATCAATTATGTAATTACACTAATCTAATTATGCTTAGCTTAAATATTAACACTTGAACATCATCCCAGAAAGCTTGTGCACGCAGAGGCTGCTCTGCCAGTGGGAGCAGCTAGATGAGACGAGGAAAGAAGACAAGAGGCAGCGATTTAAAAACAAGTATCTCTGAATACCCCCTCAATAACTTTCAAGTTTAAGTGTACACCTTAATGAAGAAAAGTTTTTAGTAGAAACTTTTAGAATGATTTGCATAAGGGCTTGGACTTTATGGCTTGGGCTTGGTGTCATTCAATACAGTGAGTACATCGTCTACTTAACAACAACAAAAACACAGCCTAAAATGTCATTCATCAAAGGCCTTAGCAAAGAAAAGTTGTTCTGGTAACGCTACATTCGGATGGTTCAATCTAGACGGTTTGTAGATGCCTTCAAGTCGACTTTAGGTAGAATATATAAAATCTGTTTGAATCTAACCACATCCTTAACTTTGTCCCAAATTAAATTTCAAGCCTAATGTTATTGATGACCTAAACTAAGTTTAGTCAGACAGTTGATCAACAAATAAAGCATTTTCTGCTCTCTGACTTGCTCACCTAGTACAAGTCAAAAGACATTCTGTGTTTCAATTTGTGATAAGGGCTAATTATCCTACGGAAGCACAACAAAGTCTGATGAATCTTCTAAAATATCTAAGTATAGTTTCATTATCTGGGCTATGCCACGCTTCCAGTCCACATTGTCTTCAACTGATCTCTATCACAACCACTTCAGGCTGGGATATGAGCCCTTTTCCCTTGTCTTTACTAATTATAACTGGTTTAAAACTTGGCAGGACAAACAACAGATCTGTTTATTGTGCCAAAAACACAATCAAGCTTTTACCCCTGTGTCAGTGAAGCCTATCATCCACACGGCGGACGAGCTGTCCTGCTACTTCAAGTTACAGCTCAGAGCATCAAGCACAGATCTTCTCAAAAGTTGAAGACATGCATCAAGACTCTTCTCTGTTTTGGCAATAAAGTGGTAGAAGAAATTACCCCTGACTGTCAGAACTGATAAGCCTCTCGCTGTCTTCAAACAGTGACTGAAGACCCATAACTTCACTGAGTATTTAGGATCATGACAACACACTCATACCCTAAACTAACATATACTTTACAACTAGCGCATGCAAACAAGAACTCTGGGATCTGACATGGCCTTGGTCCAGAATTAACTCAATCTGTCATTACAAATAAAATGAACCACACCTGAGCTGAAGCCATGCTGCTCAGCCGACTGCGTCACTGCTTTCTGATTGGTCAAAATGTTGTCATGACAATAAGTGGACTTTGAAAGCGGTCATTGTTTTTTACTGTGCAAAAAATACAAATAAAGAGTTAAAGGAGAAAAAATGAAAGAAAAGGAAAAAACTATGGAAAATGGAGATACAAACCAGCAACTGGGGAGTCAATGAAGGACAAGTACTCCTTGTGTTTGGGCTGAAGATAAATTTCAGTGGGAAAACACAGTGTAAAACAAAAGGTGTACCAGGCCATCAATAAAAAGTTAGCAAGGCTAGCTATAAAATTAAAAGATTCTAACGAGACTATAAAAAATAAAAGACCACAATAATAAAAGCAGCTCTGAAAGAAAAACTTTCCACTGGTATGATTCCACGGACGAGGTTTTGGGATGACGACCGGTCATAAACCAGGGGAGAGTATTGCACTGCTGACGCGTCAGAAATTTGGGTTGAGATACACTGGAAAATCAAAGCGTACTGCAAGATCTGTGCCATCGCTGTATGGTTTAGGTACAGCATGGTTTATGTACACCTGTGGAAAATTTCCTTTAGTTTGCTAGCAGCTCTTAATTTAAGTCTGGGTTTACTATTGTGAAGGACATGTTTTATTTGTAGACTAAAAAGCACGCATGGCCGTCACTCTGAATAAGAGCGCCTGCCAAATGCCATAAATTGTACATGCAATACCACGCTGGCAAGATCATCACATTCTAGAAAAACATTACTTTATATGTAGTTTGAACCACTGTAGACTGTGGACTGGTGTGCTTCACTCGTGGACTGAAAGGTTGATTTAAATAAAAGTGTATTTGTTCCTTCAGAGACTTATTGGGAAATACAAAATAATTAAAGCCTGTGAATTTGTTTGTTTGGGCCAGCCCTGCTGTTTTTCTACAGTAGTGGAGTTATATTAGTTTCACAGACTGAGGAAGAACTCAGAACGCACTCATGCGCTGCAACATGTTTGCCTGTACACTTCAAATGAAAAGAACATTTCCAGATTTTGAGCCACTAGAGTTTGTACTGTACAGTTTGCTCTGTTCGCTAAATAGAGCTCCTAACCAGCACATGTTCCAAAACCTCCTCCTAACTTCATCTGGTCTAAATATCACTTTGTCGTTCACAGCACCAAATGGAGGCCAATCGTTTCTGCAAGCTGATTTCAAAGGGAATGCAAATACTTGAAATTTTACACAGATGAGCAAGGTTATACAGTGCGCCTTAAAGCCCAGCCCGCAGACAGTGTGAGGATGGTGGGTGTGAAAATAGGAAATGTTTAGGAAAGTGTTTAGGAAAGCTGACCTTCATTTTGGCACAAACAACCCAAACGTATGGACTGCTAGAATACTCTCCCCCAAGACACTGTAAAGACAACTGTCAAAATTAATAGATGCTTCTTACCTGATCTGTCTTTGTCTTTACTGGCTTAGCATTTGAATGGCTACATGTGATCTGACGGACTGTGTTTAATGGCATTTCTACTTTTGCTTTGGTATTCATGGATTAAAGCAAAAATAAATAAATAAATAATCGGACAAATTTTTATCATCATTTTTTTTTTTAAACCTTCGTCTTGTGGGCACATAACAGCTTAGCCATGCATCAAAATGGCTTGCCAATATCACCCATTTCATTTAGCCAAGCCCATCTCCACTTATTCTTTACTGTTTTGTTGATGTTCGACTTATATGTGCCTTCCTTTTACAGAAGTGCCATGCTGGCAAAACCGAAAGCAAATTGACGCATGAGTGATGCAAATCCAAGGGCCTATGTCCTGTAAAACATGGCTCTACAAACTATTTATATAGCCACGTTTACAAACAGCCTAAACTCATTTTAAAGCAGGCTGAACACTGCAGACTGTTGCTAATAAAGAGTGCTGCTCCAATCTGCTTTAGGCAAACACTTAGGCCATACCTGTCAATTTTCAACATTGAAAATAAGGGATTTTTCCCAAGGTCCCGACCCAAAATACAGTAAATTTCAAGCAGCTTCCGATTGCCATTCCTCTGTTAACAGCAAGAAAACGGACTCCAAACCTGCTGTTATTTACTTATTTTTCATGGAGCATAAGCTCTCGCAGTACTTGCTACACTGGAGCCACTGTCCTGAATCTTGAGCTTCAGAGTTTGGGCTTCTTTATCCATTTAAGCGTGGGTTTTTCTCCACTGCTTTTCAACATTTCTTATAACTACTATTAGCGAATGAGACACTTCATGACACACCACTGACTTCCAATCATAAATACCTTCTATTCGGATCTTTTTTGAAAATGTAAAATATACTAATACTAACCTGTTATTTTTATTATTATTATTATTATTATTATTATTATTATTATTATTGGATACGCCAGGCAACAAGAAGCATGTGCCACTCACCCATTTGCAGATCTCGTCTTTGTTTTGGGACATTAAAAGCCTTTGAGACTAAATGCTGGAGAATTATTTTCTCCTTATTATGAAGTTTGGCATCTTAAACAGCTCGCAGCCTGTAGGTTACTCCGCAGCCGTCAATGTTTAAATGAACTCCCGAAAGCATAATGTTTATTTTTATTTTTAGGATGAATAATGAAATCGTAATTAAACCATTATAATTAAAGAAAAATAAAGCCTTTCTAAAACTTTGTCTGTCGAAGCAATTTTTTTCCCTTCGGATCTGCATCACTCTCATTATTAACCTTTAGTGCACTCAGCTGACAGAAATCCATCATAGCGCCGGAAAACTTTAATCATCAGATCTTACTGGCTTTAGTATTGACTCTGTTCATATTTACTACCCTTGCTCAGTTGCTCATGTTCTGCTAATGCATCTGCAAGACAAACGTTTTAAATTTTGAATGCTTTTTATAACTAATAGATTGGTGTAGCTGTGAATCAATGAGTAAATGATGCCATATTCTTTTTTGTCTCAGCTGAGCACTGTCATGAAAGACTTAAAGTTTCTAAAACTTACATAAAAATCAGCCTTCACCACTCTCTCCTGCACATAGCCCTGGCCCGCAAACAGATTGTGCTTGAGAGCTGCCAGACTCAAACCTTGCCTATAAGCAACAACAACAACAACAACAAGAACAATGACAAGAGAAGCAACAATGGGAAGGTTTTGTGTACAAACCCCATTCAATGCTGGGAACCAATTTATTCTAATCTCTTCATTTAGACAAATAATTCCTATAGCAGCTCACTGAAATCATTCAAAATGTCAGTCATTCAAAAGAATTCAAAAATCAAGAATGACTTTTAGCATGGTATGCATTTTGAAGTCAAAGTTGATAAGAGACGCGTCAGTCTCTAACAGGGATGATAGCGCTTTAGATGCTTAAGTGTCATCATACAGCTCCTGCACCTGCCTACAATGTGTCACTTGTTTGATATGATGCACCGATCGAGCTGCAGTACCAGACACGGAGTCCGCGCTATCGCTCAACAGAGCAGTGGTGGCACTAAATACACAGCTGCAGAAAGCTGCCTTTGTGTGCCCTTGTCCTCTGTGTCGTGTTTGTCTGGAAGCCGGAGATCGTTGACGGGGGATTAATGGGGTTGATAAGCCCCGGGCATCTGTTGATAACACAGCTTATAACCACCAGTGAGAGGAAATATCACCATACTGATGGGGGGAACATAAGGAGAAAGGGAGATAGAGAGAGAGAGCAATGGAGAAAGATACTGGGGCATACTACCACAAGACATCAAGACAGAAGGAGAAAAAAATACTACATGAAAAAGAGAGAAGGAGAAATAGAGACAGAGAGAGAAAAAAGAGAGAAAAAGTGGGGGACTAGCTAGACAGACAGAGAGATAGAGAGACTAGCTAGAGAGATAGAGACCGAGACAAGCAGGACAGAGAGATAGAGAGAGACTAGCTAGAGAGAGAAAGAGTGAGAAATAGTGATAGAGAGCGAGAGAGAGGGTAGCTAGAGAGAGAAAGTGAGAGAGAGGGGGAGAGAGACTAACTGGAGAGAGAGAGAGAGAGAGAGAGTGAGAAATGGTGAAAGATACTGTGGCACACTACTAAAAGACATCAAGATAGAAGGACAAAAAATACTACACGACAAAGGGAGAAGGAGAAATAGAAAGAGACAGAGAGAAATAGAAAGAAAGAAAAAGAGTGATGGTACAGAAAGGGAGAGAGACAGAGACAGAAAAAGTGACAGAGATAGAGAGTGATGGTGCAGAGCGAGAGAGGGAGAGATAGAGACAGAAAGAGAGAAAAGAGAGAGATAGAGAGACTAGCTACAGAGAAAGTGTGTGAGAAAGAGAGACTATATAGAAAGGGAAAGCTTGAGAAATAGGGAGAGGGACAGAGAGACTAGCTAGAGAGAGCGAGTGAGAAATGAAGAAAGACACTGGGGCACACTACTATAAGACATCAAGACAGAGGGAGAAAAAATACTACACGGCAGAAAGAGAGATGGAGAAATAGAAAGAGACAGAGAGAAATAGAAAGAAAGAGAGATAGAGAAGGATGGTGCAGAAAGAGAGAGGGGGACAGAGCAAGAGAGACAGAGAGAGAGAGAGAGATAGAAAGAGAGACAGAGAGAGACAAGAGAGAGAGGGGGCAGAAGGATGGGGGGCAGCCTACAACACAGAAGGTAAAAGAGAAAAAGAGCACGAGAGAATGAGAGCGAGAGTGTGTGTGCAAGAGGGTGTGACGAATAAACAGAGGAAGGGAAATAAGTAGCTACGCCTACACACAGCTTTCAAAATGATGAACAGCCCCTCTGAGACGGAGCTGTAGAGCAACAGCACCAAACCGAAGCCCAGACAGTGACTGTTCAGTTTAACCAAGAGCCTCAGCACCTGATCCCCACTGAACTGTACAGACACCCTGAGGGGGGGGGCGTGTGCCAAAAAAAAAAAAAATAAAAACTCAATGTGGACCTCTAAAAATTTTAAGTGAAAAACAATGATTGAACATAATTAAAATTCCACTCAAAAAAAACAAATGTAAAAAATATGAGCATTTCCTCTAGGACAGTGAAAGTACTATACCTTTAAATATCTGAGGCACACAATTGGGCCTTAAGGATCATACTGTACCTCTGAGGGTACCGTTATGTCTTAACCTGTACCCTGTAATTTTTTGTCTGACGGTGCAATTCAGTGCTATTAGCTGAATTGAATACACTTTAGGACACATTTATCTACAAAACACAAAAAAACCAGTGAAATATATAGACTTTGAGTGCTGCTAGTGCTGCTTTTTGTCGTATTTTGGTCTATTTTTATGCTTAACAGTAGGTCATCTTCTAACAGATATAGAAGTCTATTTGATATTGTGAGAAAAGATTTTGGTTTAGTTCTGTGAGCAGGTGTGTTTGTGCGTGTGTATTTTGGATGAATCCTAGAGGAGTGTGTGAAACAGAGGCAAGGCCTGAGCTCTACTCACCCCAATGGGCTGGAAGATGAGGCCGTCCACTTCATGACTGACCTGGGAGGTGAAACTGCCCTCTAGGAGCTGGAGGAGAAAGAGAGACAAGACATGTTTACAGAGAAAGAGAGAGAGAGAGAGAGAGAGAAAGGGAGGGAAAAGGAGGGAGAGAGGAAGACTGCAAGACAGTGTGACAGGAGGAGAAACAGAAAGAGATACGGCATATAGAGGAATAGAAGCAGATAGAAAAACAAAGACAGAGAGACTCAGCGTCATTGGCAGTGAGGTTGAGTAAACTGAAAAAAGGATTAGAGGAAGCAGATGAAATATGGCAGTCGGAACATTGCGGAAAGCGTTCTAAATTCCCAAGCTTCTAACCCAGATTCAAATCAGTGCAAGTTCTAATGCGAATCAGAGCAATCAATGCAGTCCAATTGAGCATGAAGTGTAGAGCTTGCCGTTTTAATATTTTGGGCAGACTGCGGTGTAATTAAGTACGCAACTGTGGGATCAGGAAAGGAGTTACCCTTCTTATGAGTTGCCGTATGAAAGCAGATGCTCATTTGCACAAACTAGAGCGTATGAGTATCGTCTCTCACAGCACACGGTCTAATAAAACAGCAGTTCCTGCAAGCTGTGCTTTCTTGTAGCGATGCACGACTGTATCGGCCAGCAATGGGTTATAGCCCCTCTAGCCCCTAATGGTGAGTAAAATGCCCTCCCGCTTAGAACCTTTACACAACCATTTGTGCAGATGACAGCTAAATTACTACTTGCAAGTGGAAGTTTATGAGGCAGTGCTGTTATTACAAACTTTAACACCACAAACTTGATTAGACCCCTGACAGCATGACACAGTAAGGAGAATAAAGTAGTTTCTTCGAGGCGCATCGCTACCAAATATGACCCAATACGGTACAAGTTTTGTTTGCACTGAAAACTAATGCTACCACCCTGAGATGGTCAGAAGTCATTTAATGGAAGTCTCGGGTCTATGGAGTAGTCTTAAACTTTTGGAGCTGAATCTCTGGGGTGTAAGTCACAGTCAAGTCTAGAGTCTGGGTGTGAATCTGAGTCAAGTCTCGAGTCCTTGACTCCCGAGTTGAGTCTTGAGCACTTTGTCGTTGTGTCTTCCAAGAGAAACTGTTAAATAGATGATAAAAATAGATGATAAAAATAGATGCTTACTGTTTTAGTCTTCTAAACTAGACATGCCACATGTAATTCTCAAATGGTCAATTTGCAAGCCTATTTCAGGAATGTACTCCATTTTCCATATTTCAAGGCTCCAGTTTCAGTCAGAAATTGAATTATAAATATTTCAAAATCTACAAAAATAGAACCACCAACCTTTATTGGCCAATGTAAGAGGCTACTAGTACCAGTCAGCAATTTTTATGTTGGCACACCGCCACCTTCTTTCTGATCCTTTCAGTTTTTGCACCCTCTCATAAAATGACAAGGGTTTCCAGTTGATAAAGTGAGCTGATCCTAAATCAGAAGACGACACAGTGCTCTTTGACTGGAAGAGATTTAAACCTCTGCCTAGCCCACGCTTCAGCTCTCAGCGTAGGCTGTCTGAGACCTTGCCGTGAACACATATCTATCGACTTGAGTCCTTTGTAACAGAACACTTGAATGTTCTCCTCACAACAGAGTCAAGCATTTAAACTGATGTGGCTTGATGGGCCCAACAGCTCTCGAAGCACAAAGCGTGAAAATGTTCGGATGGTTTGTGAAGAGGAAAGGGAGAGAATGTTCTGGATGCTTTATAAAGAGTTGAGGGACCGTTCTTTTTTTCCCCCCTCCCGTGGGCCAAGCTCAAAGCAGAGTGCTCCCAGTCAAGGCTATCAGCCCATAAGGAAAGACGGTTCAGCTGCTTAACAACACTAGCTATAGACACACAGTACGCCCACGGTCGCCTGCAACCTCAGGCTGCACAATGCCTGACACCTTACGAGGAACGTGGAAAGGACTCTATCAAGGACATGAAGCAAATCAACTTTCTGAAGCACAAAATCTTTTCTTTTTTTTAAATTAACAGCTCTGGTCTGGGTCAATACTGAACACGATTTGCTTATCTACCACCAGCCTATAGAGGAGGAAGGATACACAATTTACTGGTACGGTACAATTTATATTTACATTTACAGCATTTAGCTTTTATCTACAGTGATTTCCATTCCCCAACTACAGGGGGCAGTCTCCCTAGAGCTCCTTGGGCTTAAGGGTCTTGCTCAGGAACCCAGTGGTGGTATGATCGGATCAGATTTATACTACCTTCTAAAAAAAACAAACACCAAAAATGCAAACCCTTAAAGGCATAACCCTTTTTGGGTATGGGATTAACCAAATCATAAGACTCCCCTTCCACCAACCCACAGGACGCAAACAGATGCCAAGTTATGATCACTGATACTGTGATCATAACTTCTAATAAAAAGGTCTAATAATTTCTGGGAACTAGAAAAAAAATATTAGTTCATGTTTATTCAACAGAGTCCTGGATATTTGTACTTAAACTCAGAGCCCTAGATGTTCATATTGGAACTCTGCAATTACTGAGGCATAGATAATGTCACTGACTGTAAATTTGAGTGGCAGCCTGACCAGTGGGTTTCTAACAGCATCTCTGTGACTACTGAGTAACTTACGAGGTAAAATGTTAATGTCTGTTCAAATAAAACACAGAATGTCCTTTATAGGCTTCACATCTCCCTGTTTATCCTAGATTATCCAAAATGCTCATTTACAAGGCTGTTAGCACAGAGGTAAAACCACTATAATCCAAAAGGGTAGATACTAGCATCACAGCAGAGGTGTTCTTTTTCCGAGCTTTCTGATAGCGCTTTGACGTTTAAGGCCCGAACTGAAGACTTGGCTGTAATAATCTCGTCAAAAACTGCAGACTGAGCTGTAATAATCTCGGCAACTGCTCAGCAAAGAAAAGCTGCGCAACAAACTCTTTAGGCAACTTTGGTGCAACAGTGCACCAAGTATTTATTTCTGTGCAGCATGAGCAAGTTAGTGTGTAGGTGTTTAGTTCTGAGCTGTACTCTTTCTTTCCTGATGTCAAGCGTGGGGGGGAGGGGGTTCCTCTTTCTCTCTTGAACACAGTCCTTTTCTTGTCGCTAAATTAAGAGGTTAGACGTTCAGCTGGGTGTCAATGAACTGGCCAGCAGGGAAGTGGGTGTGGACTTGATGGAGGATAAGGTCACAGTTCAGAGAAGCAGACGACATTTTCTGAAGAAAGCCTTTGAACTTCTCAAAACATTCTGTTCCTCAGAGGCATCTAATCCCAGACTGGACCAGACCAGCAGACCGTAAACACTGTGACCGGTGATTCAGAGTCACACCATTTGCAATACTAACAAGAAGCCATGGGATGCTGAGTTGCTTCCACCAACCTATACTAAATATAGCAGCTGACTAGCTGGTAGCCCTTTACACGCTTTCAATATTTACTGCAATAGTGAATAATTCAGTCAAACTGAAACACTCTTAAAATTACCCATAAAAATAATTTAACTATTATTTTTAATACTTTTGTTATTGCAGTTTAAAATATATTCTTTAGGCACCAACATCTTATTAACATCAGCAGATTCGAATGACCATTTTGTTCATCTCTGAACAAATTTTAGTTGGCAGTATTCTCATCCACCACCAGAACTAAATCCGCTGGTTTGAGCCTCTGTGCTCACATTTTCACCAAAGATTACCAGTAGTTTATTGACACTATATCGCTATACTCACTTATTCATTCAGACTCCATACAACCTCGTACTGTAAATTCTGCACTGGGATTCATTTTTGCAGTCTGATTGTGTGACTTGGTACTATTCTTTTAGCATACACACATTAAATATAAACAATACAAGCTATAAATTAACAAATTAAGATTTATTACAGAGTTAATCACTGTTCGTTTTCAAGGTATTTGCTGATAAAACTTGTCTTTCTTTAGGCTAAAAATTTTGTAGTTTAACAAAAGAAATGTCATACCCTTGGAAGCAAACGTCATGGCTTGAGGATGGAAAAAATAACAGCAGCTTCCAGCAACTAAATATAGAATCCAGCGCCTACATAACATATGAATACTACAGCCCTACAGGTAGCACTGTCACAGTGTCAGAAAACACATAGGCAAGTCCTTGGGATTACGCAATGCAGTCTCAGTTCATCGCTTCATGGCTGCAGTTCATCCACACTCGGATGGATGCTTCCAGCACGATAATGCCCCATGGTTTCAGGAACATGACAACCAGTTTTCAATGCTTCAGTGGCCTGCGCTGCACCCTGGACCTCACCCGTGTCCAGCATCCTTGAAATGAGACAGAAAGGGCTGTTTACAGAAAAACTGTGCAGGCGTCCATTCTGATGTGGCTGCATAATCAGTTCTGCATGGTACAACATTCATGCACAACACATACAGTATATGTAGAGTTCGATGCCACACACTACAACCTAGGCACACCTAATAATAATAAACACTGAGGACGTAGCTTTAGAAAAACCTGATACCAATTTTCACCTCTTGAAAATTGTGTTTTGAATAGAAAAAGAGCAAATAGAACAGAATTGTTTTTAGAAAGCAAAGCGAAGTAAAGCATCAGTACCTTCTAACAATCTACGTTTATTTATATCTATCTATCTATATCTATCTATCTATCTATCTATCTATCTATCTATCTATCTATCTATCTATCTATCTATCT
>JBBPCX010000160.1:19412288-19433426 GCA_037974365.1 Hydrocynus forskahlii
AGAGAGAGAGAGAGAGAGAGAGAGAGAGAGAGAGAGAGAGAGAGAGAGAGAGAGAGAGCGAGAGAGAGAGAGAGAGATAGATAGGGCGGCGGATTGATATTCCAGTCAGTGGTCTTGATGCTGGAGGCGTCTTTCATGCGTAATTCAGCACTCCCAAAGCCCAGAGGACCGGACGTTTTTTTCAAACACCACCCGCAACATTGAGGAGCCTGCTCATGAGCAGAGCTCATCCTGAACCCAAATCAGTCAAGCAAAGCCAGCACTTCTGTCGTCATTCAGAACCTGAGGGGCTCAGCCATTGATGGGCAGATTTAATGAGACCCTTCGCTCCCATTAACGGCTCTAAATCGTTTGTGAGGGCTGAATACAAGATTAGCAAAAATAGGCAGGCATGGTATTACTTGTTGAGGCACGATTAATGGAAGATTCTGGATGTATCTCATCTCTAATACAAAAAATAAATATCTGGTGGCGGATTAAAATTGAGGCACGATTAATGGAAGATTCTGTATGTATCTCATCTCTAATACAAAAAATAAATACCTGGTGGCAGATTAAAATTTTGCACTAGAGACTTAGAGGCTTTTCATTAATAATTCCTCTTTACTAATGGCGAATAAGAATAATGGCGTACTAAAATTTTCAGGGAAAGTAGTAAAGAATGTTCACTATTTAAAAATCGAAGACCCCTTTTGCACCTGAACACTACATGCATATTTATGATCAGGATGTAACCTGGATAAGGTCAAGCCACATAAAAGTGCAAATGTAAACACACCCAACGCATGTTGAAAACAAATATAAATCTGATCACACAAACCACTTGAGGAGTAGGTCTTAGATGCATTCTAGCCATGTTGTAGCTATGCACATCTTTCAATGATGCATCCTTTAACCAAAACCTCTCCCAATTCTGTAATGGCGCCCTCTTCTGTTCTGCTTATGAAAAAATCTGCTCTTAAGACTGCCACCACTTAATGCAGGCATTTCTGAACATGAATTTCTCCTCTGAGTTTATATTTGCCCACTCTGGATGAGTCAGTTAGTTCCAATGAAGTGCCAGTCTGCTTAAACTTCACATCGCCTTGCCATTTTTCACTACCTCACAACAGCAATGAAACAGGAGGATAATTATTCTTAACAGTCTCTTCTTGTAAACATTGACTGTGTTGTGCAAAATTGTGGGAAAAATGAGAAACAGTGCAGGCAACTAGTCACTGTATACAAGCTGATTTGCATATTACTCCACTCCGCAAACAGTAATTCGACTTCAGTCTAGCTGAACAGAGACACATTTGAATTCCAAGTGTACATGGATGTGGCCAAAATCTTATCAGGATACAATCCAGACTCTAGTCACATGAAGTGACCAGGTGTAAGCAGGGTCTAAGTAGTTTTAATCCAACATCAAAAGGCTCGTTAATGACAAAACCCCATTTCATTACAATACCTACAGTCAGAATTTATAAACGCCTGTCCTCTGACTGATTTATATTTAGAAATACTTCAGCCACGTGCTAGAGAATGGGGATCTAACTCTTCTGTTGGTATGTCATTCTGACAGCCACTACTGCACAAGGAAATTCCATTGTGATCTTTTTTCTTGTTCTCTCGTACTTTAACAATGAAGTCTCTCATGACTGAGAACTTTTATCAAAAAATAAATTGTCCTATAAATAATTGTGATTAACAAGGCTTGTTCACTGTATGATTTTTTTCTTAACTGTATGAAGTTATTAAAGGACAGCCTGAAGTGGAAAAACTGGCAAATTGGCAGCCCAAATTTTAATGCTAGTTCCCAACTGAGCTCAAATAAACAAACATTTCCCACTGTTGTCCTCACTGTTACAGTACCAGTCAAAAGTTCTCTTAAGATCCATTCATTTTCCTTGGATCAGTGAAGCGAACCCTATTACTGCCATGAGGTGTGTTGTGAAAGTGCAAAGGTTCCTAAATGGGTGTTTAAATATTGGATGTTCTTCAGCATTGAAAACGTTCACAATGAAACCTTTGGAATTTTTTTCTATTTAACAAATTAGTTAAATATGTGAAAAAGCATATAAATGTAAAACGCATGTAATTAGCACTCAATAACCTATTTGGTGCTATATAGAGCCCTTCTTCTTTGTGGAAAAATTCACAGCGAAGAGCATCATAAAGACACCATTCCCTCACTGAGCGTAATCTGCAGTCCTTAACAAATAGGCCTCATGTGGGTTCAAGTTCCAGTTTTACCACCTCAACTAATTAAGGTTATGGATTACAACAGTAAATGCTTTGGAAACTTGTTTGCTTTTCAGCAGTCAATGATCCATCAGAGAAAAATAATATTTCTTTACTGAACTGACACGTCTGTACCCACCAGAGGAAGATCCCCAATCAAATGTTTTTCATTTTCTAACAGTATTGTGTCTCTAGTAGGCAGTTCACTGCCACCAAACAAATGAGACAAATTGACTTCCAGTCACAGGGGACATCCAGGCTTTAGTTTTCGTTTGTGCCAGCTTAACGTCAATACCAAACTTCTCAGCAGCCCAGGTCTCTGAAGGCACTGTAGCCGGTGGTATTTATTAGGTTGATTATTTTCGACTGGTCAGCTTTGCTCTTGCCTTCGACATGAACGGTTCCTGTCAAGCTCAGCGGCAGGAGAAAAGCCCTGCTCAATGAGTCATCCCGAAAGGGTCACGGAGCAAAGACTTGTGGGGAGGCAGAAATCCCCCAGACGCCCACAGAGCAACTTAAAGGGCCTCAAAAAAAATGGAAAGCTTTACCGGGGCGATTGAGGTTCAAGTCCAACTGCAATGGAAGCGTTTTCTGGTCAGTCTGACACAGGAAGAGGCCAAGCAAAAAAACTCTAAATAAACAAACAGAAATGCCACCTAAACGCACACTGCACATCACACCCTGTCAGGATGATTATATGGCAAGACAAAGACCCATGTTCGGCATTTACTGCATCATTTGCTATCTTCCTTTGGCAAAGCTCGACTCAAAGCCCAGTGCAACAGAAGTAAACAACTGATACAAATTCACTTGCTGATTGTGTGTTAGCACCATGTTTTGTGCCTTATATTACCTCACATCCTCTTTACTTCAATGTCTTACATTAAAGTATAATAACTCATTGCACATTTTGGTGCGTAAAAGTAGTAGAACCATTTTCAAAGGACTAACAAGAATTGTCAATGGAGCACCCAACTAAACCTGCAATGTGTGCTCAGATCGATAAGTATTGATTTCTTAAAGAAATAAGTCTGTAAACAGAGCAAATGGCTAAAAGAATAGACTCTTGGCAGAGTGTATTGACTAAATGGCCCTATACTGTAAGACCAGTACAGTTTCAAAGTTGAGCCTGGTAGTAAATTAAGTTTCATAGTCCCCTTATCTTATGGTCAGAAAGGCAGCAGCTGAAAAGCTGAAGGTGTATGACACTTGAGGGCAATGTAATGAGGTATTACATGCCTCCCTGGTTTGAAGTAAATGAAATACTGATGGGGACGTCTTATCAGCAACACAAAAATTGCAATTAGGGGAAATTAAAATGCATAAACGACTTTCAGAGTGAGGAGGCCTTGCGTGCCGTGAGCCAAGTTTCAAGGACAGAGGATATAAATGATTAATACCTTAATATTGACGGCCAAAATAGCTGCAAAAACAGTACACAACTTCATGCGAAACCCATTTACAACTAGGCAAAGGTAAAAACACACAAAGATTTCTCTGTAAAGCATCCAATGACTTACTCAGAATAATACAATTCAGTTTTAATAGGGATTCGATCTAACTTTAATAATGAGCATCAGGCAATCTGACATTTGCTTTCTCTATTCTCTGCCTTTTGTCCTGTTCGTGCTACGATGGACTCCAGCATCCATTGTTAAGGATAAGCAGCTCAGATAAGGGATAATGGATGGAAAATGCAGTCACACTGTTTAGGTAATACATGCCAGGAGCCATAAAACATGACAGATCTGGTGTGATTTTATAGTGCATTTAATGTAATCTAGTTTGAACAATCAGATAAATTGGTAGCCAGTGGGTTTAAAATACTGCAGTAAAATCGTTTTTGATGTGCATGCTGATATAGTACCCACTAATCTATATATTTATTTCAGATAGTCACTGCTATGCTCTATGATTGCATATTGTTCTAACAGGTGTGCATTTTCCACTTGAAAGAACTTCCACACCGCAGGTCTTCACGCTGCTTTGTTAACTGCTAGAAACGTGCCTCAACTGCTGTTACTATAGATAATATACTTGATAAAGCTGATATCCAGTCCTTTGAAATACGCCTGGATCAGATTTTAATCACAGTTCTTTGGGTGGGATCCGGACATCTTTAATATTTTATATAAAGCTGCTAATGAACTGCACTAATTTACTAATTATCAGTAAACAGAAGGTCCATTCAGCAGTTGGTCAGTAGTTTCATGCATTAAGCCATGTTGACTGAATGCAATACCTTTGAATAGTTGTTAGTTTATCCTCACATTTCACTCAAATTCCATTGATGTTTTACATTCCAAATTGACTCAACCCCTTCTCACTTTCCTCTCATGGTCAGAACACAGCCCAGTGAAGGTCAAAAATGGGACGGCAGAGACAGACACTACTTTGATGAAGAAGTTCCATCCTTACTTTGTCAGCTACAACCTTGGAACTAATCTACAAAGGCACCAAGTAGTCACCAGCAGCTTAGACCTCATCAACCAATTCGAAAACTAGGGGTGGAAACAGTGAACCAACTGGAACTGGCCAGGTTTCAGGATTGGAGGAGAAGCTGAGAGGTTCTTGCAGCTCAGTGCGGTGCTGAAAACAAATGAAATCCATCAGCCGCTCAGCACTGAGGTAGGTATACCTTATGCTTCAATGAACAGGTAGCTTATTTCACAGGGGCATTAGACCATCATCTTACACCTCAAATTCTCTCAACAAAACTGCAGCTAAAGCATCAGATAACCCTTCAATCCTCTAGTGTCGGCTTTTGGTTCAATATGTACTGAGAGGGAAAAGGGGAAAAATGCAATAAGGTATGAAAGTTTGCAATCGTTTGTCTCAAAAAATTCAATTTCATCCTTAAAGAGATTCCATTTTTTGATATGAGCTGATACCATCAGTCTGCTTATAAACACACGTGAGTGAATGCACATTGGCGCACGTGCACACACACACACACCACTTGTGACTGATTTACAGAGAAACAAGGTGGCGACAGAAACTGAGGAGAATGACTCAACTAATCAAAAAACTCTAAAGGCCTGATTAAACAGGTTTTACTAGCTAATTACTCGTCTAATCTTTTGTGAGAGCTGGATATTGGACAGTAGGGGAAGGGAGATACCTGCAGATCTCTTAATTAAAAATAGATAAATTTAGCTAACAGCAGAACATCAGGAGCTTAATCTCATTAACTGCTGAAATATCAGTGCAGAGGGCTCTGGCCCCAAAACCTGGTGATTTCATCATGAAGGTATTAGCACCGCAAAACAGCTAAATGTTTAATGATGCAGGAAAACACTGCATAGAAAGATCCAGCTTCAGCATCAGAGACAGGACTGACAAAGTGAAGTCCTAAAAGGTTCTAACAACCCTGATTAAAAGCAGCAATTCATTATCAAGTGCCATGGCAGGAAACCCTGCCACATTCAGTGACTACTCGACTTAGTCATACAGCAAGAAAACCTTACAAAAGTTATTGGCCTGGCCCAAAATCTGATGGTGTGCAAAGCGCTATTAAAAGAAAATGAAGTGCTAGTAAACCAGTGACTAGGCAAGGTCTTTATTGGTCTTTGACAAGATTCATAGAATCTAATAAAGCATTATCCATCTCCAATAAACGTTTGATCCAAATCAAACCATACTGAATTCATTTTATTAGTTGTAAAGCATCACGTGCAGTGGACCAAACAAATCAGATTCACACATTCAGCATGTTCCAGCCATATAATGCCCCCAAACATGGATCCGTAGCAGAAAGAAAAGCTGTTTAGTATGTAAGTTCAAGTGAAAGAGGGCAACAGAATTGCTTAGCACTCCTTAACCGGAATTTAATATTGAAATATTTCACTGAACCCAACAGGGCCCAACTGTTTTTGTTGGGCATGGCTGGAATCAAATGGGATCAGAAACTGCATCTCAAGCAATGGCAGGTTCAAACTTAATGTTCATTTTCCCACAGCCCATCTCTCACATCTAAGAGATTTAGGCTTGTACTAACTCCGGATTTACTTTTGGCAACAACCCCCGATTCAAAATTTTTGTTCTGGGTCAGGTCTGGTTTGGACAGACCCTGTAGCCATATTTGAGGCTGGAACATAATTTCAATGTCAGCTGAAGTTTAAATGGCATCTCCTAATACATATCATATGATTTCATTTCATTTTGCTTTATTTAGCACCTGCTGGATAATATCACAGAGTTACTGTGGAGTAGTAACACGTTCTTCGCTGTTTATATAAGTGGTGAGTCTTGAGCTTTCGCACAACCTCAGATTCCCATTTAAATGTAACTGCTAATTGGTTCTTTAAGTGTCACCAGGCACCATGTGCGAACGACCTGTAAATGCGCCACAGCATGTACGCATGTGTGCTTTGCGAACCTTAATTGACCTTGCTGCCCAAACGAACAGGCATTGCCACTGTAAACATTGCAAATCAGGGCAGGGGCACTCACAGGCCATGTTTCCTCTCTTCCTATTGCTGTTTAAATGTGACGCTGAGGCTCTCCACTGCTGCATCTTCCGCCACTTTCTCCTCACTGCCTGCTAATGGGCTCTTAACACAGGCTCAGGCTAAAGCTAATCTAATCCAAATGCTCATCTCCCTCTCTTCAGCTGCCAGGCTGCCATCCCAGACGTTCCTCATCATCTGTGGCCATTTTAAGATGATTGAAGATGCCGAAAAGCATTACACACAACAGATCTTATTGAGGCAGCATATCAGGGCCATCGCTCTGACACAAGCGCCTTGTTCTCAGAGAATGGAGGGAAGGCCTTCTCTGACACAAACAGGGACACAAATAGGGAGCCCTCTCAGATTTAGACAAATGATGCTATTACAGCCCATTGAGAAAATGAGTGAGATCTGCATTTGCAAAAGTGACCCCGCCGGACAGCAACTCTCAGATCCTTGCCACTGTATGGAATGGAAGTGGGACATGAGGGGAATTTCCAGAACATATTCCTCACAGGGCCGATGGGAAAATCTTTCCATCAAAATGAGCAACCCAGATTCCACCCCTTGCTCATTCCCATTCTGACAGAGACATGGCTGTGTGTTCAGCAGATGGTCACTCAGGAGAATAAGGAGAGCCTTTCAGTCAATGGCCTCTGCTTACCATGACATCACCCTCTAAACAGTCGCATGGAGGAAACCCGGAACAACTCAGGCCATCAGGGGGTCAGAGGAGCCAACATGAGGCCTTCAGGCCACAGACGAGATCCGAGGTCGATCAGGGGTGATCGTCTTGTCCATGTGCAATCAGTGAATGAAGGCATAAGATACAGCAATAAAGAGATGAATGATAAGGACAGAACTGCCCCAGTGCGTGAAAAGACTGTCAGATTCAGTTCTGAGAAAAAGACAGTCAGATTCAGTTCTGAGAAAAAGCTGCAGACTGTACAAAAAGTCTGGCTCAGTTTTGAAAAGAACTGGCAATAACATACAAATAGAAATGCGGCCTGACACAAAGTAGCGTCAAGTTAATTACTCGGTGTCCCTGAACACAGCAATCCGACTCTGCACCCTGGTAACAGCGTCTGGGACTGTACATATGATTATGTTTATCCAATCAGACTTGTATATAGCAGACCCACATGCATTTGTAAGCTTTAGGATGGATTCTTCACACTAACAGGAATCCATTATTAATCTTTGTCCAGTATATGTATTATTCATCAACAAATTAGCCACATAATCCAGTAGATCAATTCCTTTAGAGTCTACTTTAATAACTTTGGGCCCTAAGCAACTGGTGGCCCCCCGGAACGAGCCAGTGGTTCACAAAGGTTCGCAAAGGACCAACACGAGCCACAGACAGGACGCAAGACTGACTGCAGTAATCGACATGTACGACCAGCAGATGAAGAAACTATACTCATTCGTAGTTGGGTTTCTAAAGTAAACTGATCACAACTGTATCTACAGTTATGAAGTCAGTCTCTCAGTGTGTTTGTTATCAAACAAAAGATCCTTGTTAGTTTAAATGTAATACAAGCTAACAGGAGAGTTGATGAAGAAAGAGGCTACGGTGCTGCTTTGGCCCCTGCTGTGATAATGCGGTTGAGTAGTTAGTCCTTTGTTGTTAGACAGGATGCTTTAAAATTCACACTACAAATGTTACGTTAATCATTTGCATACCAGATGACTTTTAAAAGGGGGTCTAAGTGATCGGATCACATTGAGTTTCCAAGATACAATTCAAACCTGTACTTTCAGCTTATAATTGCATGTTAACGTCTGAGGTCAACGGGGCCTAAGGGACAGTGAAATATCTGTGGATTTCACAGAAGTCTGGGTGTGTTCTTGATTGCTGTGATTCAATCCCTGGGACAGTGAAAACATTGATTCTGTGGAATAAAAAAAAATGGTATGGGTGGCTCTAGAAGGGATCCTTGAACTGAATTAAATACTTCACTTTCAAAGTGGTTGCAGACATCAATGGAACAACACAGGCTCAGAATGTCCCAGATGCAACCAGCAGGCCTCCAGGTCAAAGACAAGACTAAAAGTTGGCCAGGAGAGAGACTTGTTCATGTATGACTAGCAGACGAGTGTTGGTATGCTTAAGACAAAGCCCCATCACAAACAGTCTGAGATTTGTTCTGAGAAAAGCTATGGACTTCAGAAAATATCTGGCTGTGGTCTGAAAAATCACTGGAATGAATGAGCACAGTCAGGGTAACTGCTTGATGTCCTTGTACACCGTGATTCGTCTCTGAAGCTTTGGAAAGGCTTACAGGGACTATACACATGATTATTTTTAATCCGTAGGACTTGGAAAACTGTAAGGACACTTACTTTACAGCCACACAGCGCTGCATTATTTGTGTCAATCAATCATTCTGAGACTGCTTACTGCCCCCCTTGAGCAAGTTATAAACCCCAGGAATGAGGAAGACCCAGGGGTTCACGGAGCGTCCAAACACAAGGTGTTTGGACCACAGATGAGATCAGAGGCAGCAGTCTTGTTTGTGTCAGCGGATGAAGAAAATAAGATGCTGTGACAAAGAGATGACTGATAATGACCAGGCTGGCTCAGTTTGTGCAAGAAAATGACCCATACAAATTGTCTAAAAGACAGACAAATAGCTGTATAATGCAGCAGACACCTGGCTGAGTTCTGAACACAAGAATGAATGCTGCCTGACACAATTAAGTCTACTTAATTGCTGGATGTCCTTGAACAGTGCTTTTCAACTCTGCAGCCTTGGTAATGTTGTCTGAGACATGTGTTTATTCCACAGAATTTTCATATTGTGGGGAAAAAAACATATGCATTTATCGTATGTGCTTATATGCATGAATCTAGGCTTGCAATTATTTGAGCTGACAGCAATTATTTAAGCTGACTGCTGTTATTTTTCATAGTTGTTAGCTCTCACAATCATATGTTTACTTTGCAACAAACAGAATGTTAATCGAATGTGTTTTCATCTGCTGGTTGAAAACACACTAAAAGAACAGATTAAAAAATAACAGAAAAATAACAGAAAACATAACAGATAATAACACATTTAGACACATCATTCATGTACAAAAAACAACAAAAAAAAAAAGGTTCTAACTTCTGACTGGTGCTACGACCCCCATACAGGGCAATGGTGATGTATGTTTATGTATTTAATTTATATTACAGATGTAGGTTTGTCCACGGACTCTTGCTGCTTTAGCGCAGTGCACTTTCCCAGATGAGGTATCACACACCAGTCCGCTGTGTATATTCGCCAACCTCTGGTATCATCAGTTGCAAGCTTCAAAGTATTAACAGCTTGAAATCCATCCATCATCCAAGCCGCTTAACCTTAATCAGGGTTGTGGGGCTGGAGCCCGTCGCAGCGGTCACAGGGTGAAAGGTAGATAAACATCCTAGACAGGCTGCCAGTCCACTGAAGGGCAAACACACTTCCACACACACACTCACACCTGGTGGTACTTCAGCATTTCCTGACGTGCCAGTCTTTGGACTGTGGGAGGAAACCAGAGAAGCTCTGAAACCCATGCAAACTAAAGATGGGACCCTTGGTGCCCCGGCTGGGAGTTGAACCCAGGACATTCTTGCTGTGAAAATCCTGGGTTACCCCCTGCCCCAGCTAGAAATCAAGACAGTCAATTGGCCGATTTGGTTACTTAGGCCTCCACTTTACTAGTTGCAACAGCTATGAATCCCAGTCATTTATATGGTACTTAATTATCAGCTACAATTATCCTAACAAGTCTATAAGCCTGTTCAAAGCTCCAGAGGAGATTGCTGTTCCTGTTGTGCACAAGAGACTGTCAAGCTATTCTTCTAACATAAGTGTACCAACTCTCTTAGCCGTAGATGGCCAATCTGTCCAACATTGAATAAGCTGTACATCAAGGCCTTCTATTGTTAAGTTTCCCCAATAGAGACTCTTTTTCTCTCTCTCTCTTTCTCTCTGGGTCGACCTAAGGAGGATGGACTCCCCTTTTGAGTCCTGGTTCTTCCTGAGGTTTCTTTCTCCAGGTTTAGGGAGTTTTTCCTCACCTCTTTCACCCCTGCTTTGCTCACCAGGGACTCAGATCTGGACTCTGAAAGGCAGCTTCGTGACAACACTGATTATAAAAAGCACCATATAAATAAAATTGAATTGATTTGAATCTATAAAACTTTAAGATTGATATTTCACTCAGACAAATCTGTGTCAGACAACCAAGATGTTATGAACTGGCCAAGCTGTGGAATACAACATAAACTGCCTGCATTCATGCCTGAGCCGCACAGCAGAGTGTTTTAAAGGCACACGGGTGTTAAGGGCTCGAGGAGCTTTTACATGCAGACGCTCACATTTGGCTTCAGCTGTGAAAGAGGTGCAGCCTTGATAATTAGAGAGTGCTGAGAGATCAGTCTTGCAAAGTACAGTGATTGATTTCGCTAATTAAAAACAGGCTTTGAACCACAGCCTTTTCTCTCTTCCCATTTCATTTCATTCAAAAGGGAAACGTGAAAATGCCACTGAATAAGCAAAACAAGACGCCCACAACAAATCAGTGCGATTACACAGCTGATGTTTTTCTACACTCTGCTCATCACAAAGGAAAAACATGCTTATTTAAAAAGTACAGAAACGGGAGACTATTAAGCAATTTTAATGGAGTTGTGTGAACTACTGAACGTGATGGTTATTAGTGATATTGTTTTTTCCTTTTAACCATGCCAGGGTCCTTGAGCAGGCGTGCTTGCTTATCAAGGCCAGTATGCCAGAGATCGAGCCTCCTCTTTTGGGAACTTAAGCACATTGCTCAAGGCAAAGCATGGCACTGCGCTGCATAGCTTTACAGACCTGGAACAATCAATATCTAGAATTGCACCTAGGAAAGGATTTGCTTTTGGTTGGTAAGTGTGTTTTTGCATTTAACTGTGGCCTTGAAAGAAAAAAAAAAAAAAGAAAAAAAATAAAACTAATAATTCTGTGTGAACCCGAATGCCCTGTGAAATACACTCTTCGTTCAAAAGGTTTATTTCAAATCTGAAAAACTGTTCTCCATTCAGCTGGGATAAATTTGCTGGATATGATGGAACATTTCAACCCTTTTCGATTTCAAAAGTAGGGGAGCAGTGGGAACAACGTAAAACGGTAAAATATAGAAAACATAAATTATTTAGTTTAACATGTTCATGTAAAACATGCTCTTGGTCATCTCCTCGTATCCTTATAGCAGTGTCATATGCAAATCTAGGCAGCGATCAGATTTCTTTTAATATCCTGTAAGTAATATGCATTCATTTGCATTTATTGATTACTGTATTATGTATGTAAGTCAAAAATCACACCTGTATAATTTCAATCATCCTTTCGGTAGCTGTGAATTTCGAAGCATATAAATAATTCACAGGGAGAGCTAGCGAGGCTAAAGTGCAGCCTCCACATGGCGGGACCACATGACAGCTAAGCCTCCTGAAGTCTACAATGCGAGAAGTCCTCACCTCCCCACATAAATTCAAAACAGTTAGTTTCTTGGACCAATAAACAATTTATTCAAAAACGTACTACAGATATAATATTTTTTAACTTAATTGTGTTATTTGCTGGTGTACTTTGCAGCCATAAAACAGACCTCCTTAATTAGTCATTTTTATTCTCACACATATACTTTTGCGTTCAGGTTGGGAAAATCTGGTCCAAACATATAGAAATAACCATGTTTTACTTGTATGTATATGTATGTAAAAGTCTTGCTCAAGGACTTCTTCTAAAGATGTGTGTGTAAAAATCTCGCTCAAGGACTACTTTTAAAGGTGTGTAACAAAATGTGTGAAGTGTTATCCTCTATGATTAGAATACACCTATCTGAATTACAACACCGGTGACAAAGAACAGACATTGTATTAAAAATAGTGCATCTGTGGATGCATATGTCTGTACAGCTGTGTCAAGGTCACTCTCTTACCTTCCGTGCTGCGTTAAGGTCAAAGAATGGCTTGTTCCGGACGCTGAAAGGCTCCTTGGTTTTGTCAATTTGTCCCATCTTTATTTTCTCTGAACGGGGGAAGATGATTTCCTTCTCGATGCACAGGAGCCGTCTGCTGAAGTCACACTGACCAACCGGCTGGCCCTGCATGACAAACAAGCGACCAGCATTAATTTCATTTCCGGCTCATGCTCAATTCAACTGATAAACCTACATGGCTAATCACAGTCTTGCCTACGAGCCTGGCTCATCATGAGCGGAGACATTAGTCCATGTGTGAAAGAAACACTTCTCTATAGTGATATCGTTTCAGACAGACATGCACCACATCACACTTAATTTGCTCTTCTCTAATCTTAATTGACTGGTTGCCATCCACTGCCATGGCAACAGTGCACTTCCCTGTGACAGATGGGGAAATAGAAGTGTGCAAGTGTGTGTGGTTTCAGAATGGCATTTATTCTCTTTCACCATATCATATGAATATATAGACCGGTTGTAAAGTTTGGAATCATGCCCGATCCTTAACATTTTTTGCTGTTTTCTTTTAATAACAACTTACACTAAACATTACAAATCATTATTCAAAGGAATTTCTAGATATTTTTTTTACAGGCCATGAAATCCGTATGTAATACAAAACTGCAAAACTGTGCAAAAGTGTCTCTGTAGAGAAGACTTACTAGAAAACCATAAAACTATGCAAAAGTGTCTCTGTAACTTATTAGAAAACCATAAAACACTGCATTATGGCCTGTGGTTCCCCAAACTTCTGCATGCATCTGTTCTGGAACAAATCATTTGGAAATATATCGTTTTGATTAAGAGTCTTAAGGAAATGATTCAGTGCAATACGAAAATCATTTAAGATTCAATCTGGAGGAGTCATTTCCACAGTGGATGAAGACTGACAAGAGAAAAGGCTTATTTTTGGCACAAAAAATGGAAACATGCTTCACTGAATTTAATCCATTGTAAATAAACTATTCATTAGAAACTATTAGAACTGCCTGCCACCATCAGATGCGTTTTCACACCTCCACTGCATGCCTGCATGTGTTTGCCCGCACAGAGCTTCAAGAGCAGAGGTGCAGCTGCGAGTAATGACTTGTGTATTTAATCAATCCATCTCTCTCTTTGCCGACAACCGTCTCCATGGTAACAGAGCCCTGTAACGAATGTCTGTCCCGCTCGTCCCACGGCCGCTCCACTGAGACCGCAGGCCCACGCGCGAGCCCGAGACTCTGACCCCCGCGCCTGGCCAGGTGACCCCTGCAGGATGACCTACAGCCCCCTGGTCAAGGCGTATGCTGACCGCCAATGACAGGGCCATGTCGGGCCAAACCGCTCATTCGGTACCCAAAGCTGCGTGGATCCACATCCAGGGAGCATCAAAGGATGCAGAGACATTCCCAAATAAGATGAGACGCATTTGCAAGTTGTACTAGATGGCAAAAGTTTGCTTTGCTTTGAAACTTTTCCTCAGTGACAGACAACGTGTTTCAAAAAGCATCCAGACGTTACCCAGATGAAACGGCCTTCCTTATCTGCTTTTGCTGGGAAATACGTCAGAAGTATACTAGACTGGTGAGATGGAGCGGGGTGGTGTGTTATTGTGGAGTATTTCTGATTGGGTTCTCTTTATTTATTTATTTGTTGTAATTACCTTTTCTTTAACCAGAAAAACCACACTGAGATTCAAAATCTTTCTCAGGAGTGCGATGGCAAGAACAGGTAGCAGTACATGTAATAACAACCCATACAGACAGGTCGCAGACAAAACAGACACATTTTATACCCTGCATTTCTCATATTTCACTTTTTCCCCTCAAACTCCTTTTTGATGTCTGTGTGGTTTTAGGCACCAAATTTAAAATGACCACTTTCCAACCTGCTTTATACAGAGAGATGGTTTCTGGTGATGCACCAGATATTTGTAAATGCCCTATATGTTAAGGGGACAGCAGCATGTTTGATGCAGGATGAAACTAAACTACAGAGGAAAGTAGACTTTCAGGAGAATAGTACTACATTTCTTATTTCTTATTTTAAAAAGAATTTCCACAGGCCCTTTAAAACATTTTATGACTCACTACCACTCTTTGAAGAACGCCTTTAAATGTGGGCCTATTCTTTGGTACACTTTATAACACCTTACTAAGAAGAAACCGGAATTCTTCTTATGATCCCTACTGTGAGAACTGAATGAGCAAGCTTTTAAGTATGATTAGACTTTGCTACAAACTTAAAACTAAAGGAACTTTCAAAGATTCATTATTTTAACCATATTCTCAATGCCAATGAGAGAAAAGCAGTTCTTTAATAACTCTACAACTAGCATTAAACCTTATGGCACTGAGATAAACAGTGTCTAATTTGCTAAAACAGCACATGAGACATAAATAGCGTCCATAAAATAGAAACATGATCTGTAGAAGAAATTCAAACCTGCTGAGAGAGTTCACAGTTGTGGTAAACCGATAAATAAATGAATAAATGCCAAGAAAATCAGTAAACCTACTAATCGCTCATTAACACACACCTCCATAGGATATTGCTGAGAAATCAATATGGCCTAATGGGCATGCAAGGTTAGAGAAAGATTCGTCTGAACAAGTTCCAACATTAAACTGCACTTCATTAACAAAAGCACTGTCTGTTAAGAGAAGGCCAGGAGAGTGCCCACCAATGTATCACGTGTCCAAAGTGTACTCATCCTATATTAACATGGTAAAGGCAATTACCAGCAACAAAAATCTGACAACAACATTAGCACCATGCCAGCTCCTTCATTAGACAGTCATGAGTTAAAAATCCAGCATGACTGCATTTTAGGTGGAGCTCTGATACCTGTCCCAGTCCTGTCTGGGCTCGGCAAAATAAAGACGTTCAGGCCAGGTTCAGGTTGTTTCTTTTAGGTTCTTCTTTAATAGGTTCCAGACAGATTTTTTTGTTTTTTGCCCATTTTCTCCCCAGTTTGCCAATTCCAGCCACAAGCTTGCCTCCCCATCACACTGTGCTAAGCAGGGAGAGTGAGGGTTAGTACATGCCTCGTGTGAAGCACCTTTTGAAGCTGCTGCTAAAGCAACCTGACAGCTCAAAATACTTGGAGGAGAATAGCCAATTCTGTCACATCAGCCAATACTGGTTAGCATCACACTGAGTGATGGGGAGGGACAGCCTACCCAACCAGAGAGAGCAAAGCCAGTTGTGCTTTTGGACTCCTGACCACATGGCTGTACCATCACCAGGGATCAAACGTGTGTTGATGGTTGTGTCATGGTGGTTTTATATGTATTAGATTTTGTGCTCTTTCTCAGAGGAGGGTGACTGCTGTTCTCTGCCAGGTATGAAAGTAAACAACTTTTTTTACAGATATGTGAAATACCAGTTTATTCCAGGTGTACATTTGAACTCAAGCTTCTGTTAGTGAGTGTGAGCTGCTAGGTTGGGGCTCTAAGCCATGTGTAAGGATCAGGGTCGGGCTTCAATTTTACGCCCGTGCAGATTTCTACACCCCAAAAGCATTTCAGCAGGAAAAAGCAAGAGGGCGCCTGAGCGTGATGCTGTGTATGATGGAAGCATGCCAAAATCATCCACTACAATCTACTTTCCATTTGCAATTTCCCAATTTTTGCCTCAAGTGCACCAGTGTGAGAATCAAGAGTTGCAGGGTCCTGGCTGCAAGCTTTCAAGTGCAAATTGCCATGAAGCAGTCGATGAAAACACACATTGAGGATTTTATAATTGAGGCGAAATCTTTAGTGTCACATTCTGGGTCACACTACGAAAGATGCAGAATGCGGAGAACAGATGAGACGGATGGATGAGTGGAAGGAAAAATCAATAGAGATGATAGACTAGTACTTGAAAAGAAAGAGCGAGGAAAAGGAGTGGGAGGATAAAAGGAGGAAGGAGGTTGGAGGAATAAAATCTTCAAAAGTTTACACTCATATACCCCATGTGGTGGCATTTAATAATGAGGATGAAATTGAACAGGGAATGCACAACACACAGATTAATGAATGTGGTTTCTTTAAGCTTGCTGTTAATAAAGTTCATGAACATACAAGGACCAGTAAGCTAAAAGAATGTCTTGCAAACTTGGAATGGCTTGTGTTCAATAACAGACATAGTAGTTTAGTTTTTATATATGTTGAACCGTGTTTTGTTGCATACAGGAGGTTTGTTACGTTCATTGGCAGTAGAGAAATCTAGGCCAATAGAAAACAAACTAAAACAAATCTGTAGAAAGGTAACAAAATGGGCATGGTTCAAGTGAAACTTGAAAAGATGCCAGCTGTCTTTTACTTTGGGTCAACATTTTGAGAGAGGCAACCAACAGAAATAGTCCAAAGTGACATAATTCATTTTACATTAACTAACATTACAATAGCTATCCATTGAGCTTCTATACTAGCTTTAGGAATTTTCACCCTTTCTGCTCTGCAGAACGTTCCTAGTTTTGTGATATTATTAGCCTTCTTGCTTACATGTTTAAGATTTATACAAAAATGATCAGTGACATCCACAGGAGACAGGAATGTCATTCAGCTTCTGCTTCTTGGAGTAGTTCATGTTCCTGTTGTAGAAGGCAGCCACTTTTCAGCTTCAGTCTCTTGACAGACTGCTTCCAGAACTTGCATATATTGTGGAATCCATTCTTCCATCTAGCCATGTAGAACTGTCACAATGTTCTTTTAAAAAAAATACTCCTCCTTCTCCAAACAAACCTTGGGTGATTGTGACCATTTTACTTCATTAGTTCACAGTATTTTTTTATGAAATGCCTCTGGGCTTATCCTGGTGTTGTGCATGATGAGGTTGAAAGTGAGATGTCCCTCTGGTGACTCCTCCATGCGGATCGTGTTTGTCCAAGCAACACTGCACAGTAGTACAACAACTCCTATATCAGCCAAACATTCCTGCAGTCCTTTTCTATGATATTAAGGTTTTGCTTTGCCTCTCTGATTGTCATACAAGCAGAACTGAGAGTTTTCTTGGTGATCCAGAAGCCTTGATCACCACGGTTCCCCTTAATTGCCATTTCTTAATGGCATTTTGGCCGTTGGATATTGTGAGAACTGAAAATTATCTCAAAGCTAATGAAGTGATGAAGAAGTACCATACGTTGCCAAGTCTGTTGCACTGATTCCTGACTGGGGCCCAGAACAAGCAAGAGAGAGAGAGCGAGAGAGAGAGACAGAGGGAGTGTTGTGCCGACACAGTTCAGATCACAGCTCAGCCTCATCAATTCAGAGCCGCTGAAAATTCATGAGGCTCAGATTCATGGCTAACGATCTACTGACATTTAAGACTAACGCATTCTGTCAAGACATTGTCACAGTCCGTCGGCTGTATGCATCATATCCATGTGCCGCCACTCCAGGGGAGAGGATCAATTCTCCCACCGTGGGGGTTTGGGGCGTGGGGTGGGCAGCAGGAACAGCGTAATCTGAGCTTTGTATAGATGGTTAAAGGCCACCATTCTGCCTCTGGTCTTCTTTGTGGTTTCATAGGTCAGTGTGGGAGGCTGAAAAGCTCTTTCAGAAGATTCCAGAATAGCTCAAGATGCTACATGACGTGGAGAAAAGGGGATTTCCAGTGAAGATCAGTGAGATTCTACGGAGAGGTAGCTGCATTCTCTGTGCATGTGTAACGTGCGTGGGCTATTTGTCCTCTTTAAACCTTCTACCCCGCAAGAACAATCGGACACTCATCGATCTACTGGCTTGTTTCTTTACTTTCCCAGAGGCCACCAGTCCAGGAAGTCGGCCGCTGTGAATTAGCAAAACAAGATCAATGTGTGATCACAGCTTGAATGACTTGCTTTTCGCACTACAGGAGCTTTGTTCAATTAAAAACCACACGCTGCCACACAATGCGCTGGCTATGGCAGGAAGACATTTTTCTTTCTTTCTTTCTCTTTTATTTTTTGCTTGGAATTAAATGGCAAATGACTTTTCAAACGACCAGGAAAAGCGTCCAGATTAGCTGTTTCCCCCCTCACCACAATTAGGAAGGCTCTTAGAGCCTTGCTTGTGATAAGCAGGGAGCTACTCTTGATCTGTAAGGCTGAAACAGAGTCTCATGGGGTTCTTTAATTACCCCTAAAATCAATGGAGTACAAGGAAGGCTAACATTGCAATGAGAAAAAAAAATGCCTAGCATACACCAAAAGATAAGCAGCTTTATTATTCAATACACGTAAGGTCAGACAGGCATTAGCCTCACATCACTGCACCAGGAGAGGACTCATTTAACGGAAAAACACCAAGACCACAACACCATGTTCTTCAGCGAACAGAACCATCTGGCCCAATGCACAGCAGCCAACAAAATGGCAAGCGGAGAAATGTCTGGACACGCTTGCAAATGACGGGAACCATCTTCGTTTCTCACATCCAAATTAGTTCCATTATAAGGACGAAAGAACGGAAGGACCGGCCTCGGATCAGCCGGCACACAGACTAAAGCGATCATTGGTGTGCTAAGCACATGATTTTCTTCCCCGGTGGCCTTGGGCTGCTTATTGATTCTGCATGTGTGCTGGAGATGATCGCTCACTCTGTCTTAGAGCCTCATCTTCCATCCCTCACATTCTGGAGCTCAATAGCGCATCAGCCCTTTCTGAAGAAAGGAAATGCATCTGACAGATTGTGATTGCTTGACACTTTGTGCCTGATTTCAGCAGGAAAATACATCAGTCGGTGCTTCTGATTTTTTACGGTTTAAAGGATGAAGCCAGATCCCTGTTGTAGCAGCCAAAAACAGTAAATCATTCAGGTGTAAGTGAAAGTGAAAAATTCCAAGTGAAAGTGACCCTTCTGTCATACGTGAACACACCAAAGCACACAGCATAAAATTCGTCCTCTGTATTTAAACCCATTCACCGAGTGAAGCAGCAGGCAGCCAGGAGCACAGCGCCCGGGGAGCAGTGTGTGGGAACGGTACCTCGCTCAAGGGTACCTCAGAGGTGCTTAGCAGTCTTGAGATTTGAACCCATGACTTCCTGATCGCAGGGTGAACGCCCTCACCACTAGCCTACCAGCCGCCCACAAGTAAATTACTTCATAACTCAAATAGCACCTGACCTGAACTGCTAACACCATAAGCCAGGCTTGCCGTGAAGGAATGAAAATGAAGCAATTACCGGCGAAGAGAATCCTTGGGAAGAAACATGTAATAGGTTTCGCTGGCTGGTAAATTGGATTAAAGTAAGAGGGTAAATAAATTCTATTTCAGGAATGGGTTAATCAATGTGAAAAATAGAGCATGTTAATAGCACTTGAACAGGAAAGCTTGTTGGCATGAAAGCTTCAAATGGTGGGGAACGTAATGGAGGGCCTTAGACAAAAACCCGGTGTGGCTAATTCAGCCTCGCCGAGATGAGTCTATATTTAAATTGGTATAAGGCATCAACATGTTCCTGCCAACTGAATGCACACAAATTAAGCTGTCGTACAGACAAAGGGAAAGGAAAAAAGAAGGGGAATGAGAGTGCATGCAGTAGAATTTCAAAGTGCTCGGCTAAACAATAAACAGGAAATAAGAGAGAGGCAGAAATGGTACCGTGTAATCATCTAATCTGAAGCAATACGACTTCAAGAGAACAATTAACCAATACTCGCCAGCGATATGATAAATCAGCATTCGAGTCAGCACAGGAAGGAATGATCTATTTGGAGATGCTCATGAAAATTACTACTTCAGAGGTGGTTCTAGAAGAAGGCTCTTTTGCACAACCTCTCACTGGTTTGACTTTAAAGTATTTAAAGGATAAGGAATTCAACCTTGTATACCAGGGCTACAAGCAGAATCTGAACACCAAACACCATTTCTTTACATGAATATATCTATATACATATATATATATATATATATATATATATATAAAAGCCTGATGAAAGGAACAAACAAAAAAAAGAATTGATCAACTGAATCAGCTGGGTTACTCCATATCTGGTGCATAAAAAAAACCTCTGCATGAATAAACGGTCAAGTCAATATTAAATATTAAATGTTCACTTCATGCCAAGGCACTCAAGTTATACGTGAAAAATGCCTTTATTTTCTATGCAAATCCACTGAGGAATTTTTAAAAAGGCTGGAGCAGGGAGGATAAAGCTACTTGCCATTGCTTTCATCAGGGGACAGTCTTTTAAACAAAGTGAAGGGAATTTAAGCCTTTCGGGCAACAGGTAACAATCACTTAAGCTGTCCACACAGTTAATCAACCCTCCAACAAGGGAGTTGGTAAAAAAAACTGTTTAGACAAAAAGGGAGTTTGTCTGAATAAAGGCCCAAAACAAATAGGAAGGAGAATCAATCAAAAGTAAGAGAAAAAGTAAACAAAATACATTACATTTCAAATTCAACATGCAGCACAAAATGTGTCAAAGCAAGTACTGTAACGGCCACCTCGTCTCCGTCGCGTCTGTCCCGGTCCTTGTCTCCCGAATTCTAAGTTTCCCTCCTGTGTCTC
>JBBPCX010000160.1:19442114-19466656 GCA_037974365.1 Hydrocynus forskahlii
AGAGAGAGAGAGAGAGAGAGAGAGAGAGAGAGAGAGAGAGAGAGAGAGAGAGAGAGAGAGAGAGAGAGAGAATGAATGAGAAAAATGTCAGGGAAATTGGAGGGGAAAGAGAGAGAGGGATGGAGAGAAAAAGAGGCAGAGAAAGAGAGGATGAGAAACAGAGTTGGTGAGAGAGATGGAGAGAAAGAGAGGCTGAGAGAGTGAGTTTGTGAGGGAGACGGAGAGAAAGAGCGGCTGAGAAAAGAGTTGTTGAGAGAGATGGAGAGAAAGAGAGGCTGAGAAAGAGAGTTTGTGAGGGAGACGGAGAGAAAGAGAGGCTGAGAAAAAGAGAGCTGGTGAGGGAGATGGAGAGAAAGAGAGGCTGAGAAAGAGAGTTGGTGAGGGAGACCGAGAGAAAGAGATGCTGAGAAAGAGAGAGTTGGTGAGGGAGATGAGAGAAAGAGAGGCTGAGAAAGAGAGAGTTGGTGAGAGAGATGGAGAGAAAGAGAGGCTGAGAAAGAGAGAGTCTGTGAGAGACATGCTGAGATAGAGAGAGTTGCTGAGGGAGATGGAGAGAAAGAGAGGCTGAGAAAGAGAGAGCTGGTGAGGGAGATGGAGAGAAAGAGGCTGAGAAAAAGAGTTGGTGAGAGAGATGAGAGAGATGAGAGAAAGAGAGGCTGAGAAAGAGAGAGTTGGTGAGAGAGATGGAGAGAAAGAGAGGCTGAGAAAGAGAGTGTTAGCGAGAGTGTGTGCGGTGGGGAGAAGGAGGGAGGGAGACAGAAGCTGTGTCCAAAAAGTGCACTCGTTCACTATGTAGGGTACTATGTAGTGAATCAGCAATTTTGTAGTGTTGTCCAAAATTCCAACCGCCAATTTCACTACAAAATCGCAGCGCGACGCCAAAATCTAGCGTCCAGGCACTGTACACTACATGAATACACATATACCAACATGCACTGCAGGTTTCTTGAAAAGTCAAGACAAGGAGCGAGGCGGACGGAGGAGGGGGGGGGGGCAAGTGGGGCTTCAAACAGAGGAGATTCAGCCACACTTTAACTTTCTTCCTCTCTCTTTCTCTGCGGAGGACGGTAGTGCCCCCCGGACAGATCAATCCATCATCGTGTCCACCAGACCCCAACTCATTGTCAGAATTAGAGAGACAAGACGTGTGTTCATGCAACAGATAAACTGGCAAGATTCGGTGGAGCAACAGTTAGTAGAAAAGTAACATCCCAACTACCTAAACGTCGCCTCCCCTTGTTCACTAGTTAGCCCCCTATATAGCAAAACACTATGTAGTGAACGAGTGAACGAGTGCACTTTTCGAACACAGGGAGAGACAGAGAGTCAGACAGCAAGAGGGGGGATGGGGGAAGACAGAGGGGACGGGAAGAAAGAGAGAGAGATGAAGTGCATGTTTTTCCATTTGAAAAAGTAGGAAGTGGAATAAGACAAGGGTGGGTGTTATTAGGAGAAAACAGAGACAGTGGCCATTAGCTGTGAGGGTCCAAGTCATCGCAGGGGTGGGTGGCTGCTCTCCTCGGCAGCAGCTGTGGGTTGGAGAAGAACTGGGTCAGCAGCGGCAGCAGCAGCTGCGCTCTGGACCTTCCAGAACATCTTTGGCTCTCGCAGGCTGTTATTTGGAGTACTAAGTGCTGGTAAAATTAGCTCCATTAGATCATGGAGAATCAGTAACCAAAGCTCATGCACAGGATGGAAGCGTGGCCTCCTGCTGGCTGTATTTACAGGCCTGTGTTTACATGTCAGGGTCATGTCCACACGCTCATCTAGCGGGAAGCGCTACATCACATCCGACCCATTACTGGTGTCTCTGCAGTGTCGCGCGAAATTTCCTTCCAGATGAATCTGGGCTTACTAATAGAGCCTCAGTGCAGTCAGCTTGAAACCAAAGAACCTTTCAGCTCATGTTGGTTCATGATTTTAAGCGTGACATCATAATAAACAATGTGGGAAAAAAAAACGACATTTGCATTTTTCTGCTGTCTTTAATCGAAAGGTAGCTTTAGTCCACTTCTAAACAGCCTGTTAGATGTATCTCAATGTGTCTCAATTAAAAACAGCTTATTTAGTAGCTTGGTAGTTTTTAAAGAAGAAACACTATATCGTTTACAGTAGGGGTGGGCAACTCCGGTCCTAGAGGGCCGGTGTCTAGCACAGTTTGAAACACATTCACTAAACCAGACAATTAACTGGCGAGGTGAACCAGGTGTTTTTGAGCAGGGAAATCAGCAAAACGTGCTGGACCACAGCCCTCCAGGACCAGAGTTGCCCACCCCTGGTTTACACCATGTAATCAAAATCATGTGAGGCAGGGGCTGCATCCTCACCCCGTCCAGCAGCGTGTTGGTGAGGTGGGAGTTCATGTCTTTCCGGAAGGGAAACTCCAAGTTGGCCACATGGAAGATGGAGTTATCTCTGTCGATCATGTGCACCTCGTTCTTGCCATCGATCAGCATCATGTACCTGCCAAGCAGAAGCAAAGCCAGGATTGAGCTCAACAACCAGTCAAACATTCGACAACTTTCTCCATTAACAGTCAGAGAAGAAAAGATACTGTTCTGAGATCTTTAGCTGAACTTGGGGAAAAAAAAGCAATATTTATATTCCTCACTTTGAGCTAGCTTGAGATTTATATACCCATAATAGTCCAAATGAAGACAAAAAAGGTACTGGATGTGACTGATAATGGCAATACAGCATGCGGTGGTATGTGCTGCTGGCACCATCGCAGTAATCAGCAGCTGTGCCAATATATTCCCGACAACACAGAAGTTTTGATTTTTATTTCCAGAATTACAGCACCCAATCCATTACAAATTCCCCAAAACAATGGTTATCAAACCCACATAAACCGCAAACGACACTCTTGAGGCTCTGAAGCATACGGTTCATCCTCAGCAAAAGTTCACTTAATGAAAAAGTGGAGGAAGTCAGCTCATTTGTTTGTTTTTTATGCCTCGGCGAAACTTTTGAGTTTCTACAGAGAAATCGTTACTGAAAGGAACTAAGAGGAAAAGTCTGACAAAATAAAGGTTCTTGACATTGACCAAGTTTAGTCTCTCCATTTAACAACATGTATTAAGTTATTACGGTTCATTTTATTATTAAGGGTCTTCCTCCAATTTAGTCATATCCCGGTCCACCCACTAGCTAGAAATACCCCATTTACACAATACACAACTGTTATTTGCTTTATGTATTTTATACTTAGTTATAAGAGATAAGCATATACAGAGGTGCCAATCTTCTCATTGCACAGTGCATTCTTGTGTATTGCAATGAGAATAAAGATATTTTATTCTACGGTATTCTATTCTAATACCACCAACACTTCGAGGGTCTGTTCCAACTGCCACAAAAGCAACTCCGATGGACAGCTTTCATGCTCAGAGGGGAATCTTAACCACCAATTCTGTTACGTCAACTAAGACACCCACGCTGGCCAGCATCACGCCAAGTAAAGGAACGAGAGGAAGGGCCATCCTAACCACCCAGAGAGAGTGAGGCAAATGAAGCTTTTTTGGACTCCCAGCCATGGATGGGTGCGCTGCCAGGTAAAGAACTTCTCTGCCAATGATAAGATCAACACTTTGACAGCTGCACCATTTGGGAGCCCCAGTGATCACTGTTTTCAAGATATTGTCCAAAACACACCAGTCTCGCATTGTATTTTGTATATTAATTGATGTCTACCACAATGTCATATTTCCAAAATAAAATGAAACAAGTTTTCTTGACTCACATTCAAACAGTTTTCCTGAGTTTACTGAAAGGAATTTCAAGAGATAAACCAATCACGCAATCACCAAGAGCACATCCCTTTGTATTGACCCCATCTCTACACATATACTATAGGTCAGAAATTCTGGACCGAACTGCAAGTCATTCCGGACCAGGTCCACACATCATGTTAGGAATGCATTGAGGCAAGGCAATTAAGTGTGTGTTTGAATAAATTATTTTTGAAAAATAGAACACATTTTAGATTATTACAGCGATCCTGGCCTGGGATTAACCGAAGCAAGATTGTCAGTCAGCACACGTGTGACGCAACGTTGGCGCTCTTCAATTCTCAGGCTTTGCATCCACAGTAGCAAGTCCACTAAGGCTAATGCGCATCCATGTGCGGTCCTGCGAGCACGAGTGAACGAAATACCTGCATCATTATAAGAGTCAGTTATACCTGCATCATTATAAGGTGTTATGTTATGTCGCCACTTTACTTGTTGAGGCATAAAAGTAATTAAGTCAATCAAGGTTATTGTTAGATCTTTTCATAAATCTACAGTGCACATTACACTTTACTGTCAAAAGTGAAAGTGGATTAGGCTCACAAGCAAACAATTATAGGCAAACAGTCCGTTTCTTTTGGTTGTATATTGTAAGCGAACTTAATAAAAGGGATTTGCTCATCACTTGTCATGTCGGACCATTGACCTTATCTAGAAATTAGATTTGGACCTTTGAATATAAAAGTTTGAGAACCCCTGCTGTAGGTGCTCAGGTATTCATTTCAGGCCGATACGAGAAGAAATAGCTTAATATCAGAGGGGAAAAGAATTAATCCAACCCTGTAACACAGCTATAATGAAATAGCACACACACGCACGCGCACGCACGCGCACGCACACGCACGCACACGCACGCACACACTGTTGTGTCTTCTTATTAGCTGTGAATTTCTTACTGCAGGATAGGTGAATGTTTGAATAGTTTGAGCAGGACAGACTCAATTTTAGAAGCTGGTTAAACTGCACTAACAAGCTGTTTGGTATTCTGATTCCATCTGACCGCATGCCAGGTGTAAACCCACACAGGACGCATTGTGATTGTATTATTAACAGATATGTGAGGCTGGAATTATTCCCAAAGCAAGTGTCTTCTTGCACTCTAGGTCGACAAAAGCAGCCAAACTTGTTAACACTATTAAAAATAAAGGTGCCAGAAAGGTGCAGGTTCTTCAGACTTGCATCTCATTATCGAATTTTCTTCTTTAAAGAACTAAAAAGGTTTTTCTACTGTGTCACTCATAAAACCCATTTGGTGCACCATATTTTTAAAAGAGTAAAGTAAGTGTTGATATTCTTTTTATGTGGGAAAGTAAAATTCAGTCTCATCTGGTCATACCGGAGATGCATTTTAGTGATACGTGTAAATGGAATCAGGTCAAATTGTGTGATCTGGACATCTGTTAATGCAAGATGAAAACAGCCTGTTAGTTTGGGAAAATGTTAGTGCGGCTCACACACAAAATAAATTTAAAAACAACTGTTCAGAAGAAAGTCAGTTCAGAAAAAACATAGCTTGTAGTTAGTGGTCACTGACTGTGTTAGGCAAAAGTGTACAAGTCAGATGGCTTGCTATATATGACATTTAATCAAAGAGGTAACGAAGGAAAATGCATTGCAGCCTGACATCAACGGACATGACCCTGAAACAGAACTTTGAAAATGTATCTGTGGGCACCTGTGCTGCATAGCTGGACGGAAGCCAAAACTACAGTGACAGCAAAGTCACTTTTCAAGGCCTATATGTCATCTCACTCTTTCGAATCGCATAGCTGCAATGGCAAATGGCATGATGCAAAGCCACAGGATGGACAGCGGACTGACATGTGGGTGACATCTGGAATAGAGGCTGCTTTCGCTCTGGTTAACACGGTGCAATTCAACACCGAAGCGCTTTAACTGCTACTGCAGAACCATGGACAGCTCCCAGTGTCAGCTAACACAGGGACAAGCACCAACACGCAGTCTTTAATTAATTAAACAGTTCACTCTTTAAGAAAAAAAGGTGCATCAACTGTTCAAAGCGTATGTGATTAGTGGGAGCGAAGTTAATTATGGGGCTTGAGAATTTCGACATGTTTACTTGTCTTGAGAGAGATGTGGGTCAAAACAGGCTGAGGTTTCGCCTAATACATTTTCAGCAATGCTCACAAAATGAACTTCAGGTGATAAAGTTATACTCCAACCTCCATCAAGGGCATCAGCGGGGCAAGGACGTGACTAGAAAGCCAATATCAGGAACTGAACCAATCCGACGGATCTCAAAACCAGCTTCGTTCTCCTCAGCCTTCCAATCGCAGCTTAGTATCGGTTGCTAGCCACTTTTCAAAAGATATATTTGCCAGAAAAATGCACCTGAATGACTTTTAAAAGGCACTCTTGTCCTTCCAAAGTGAAAAATAAACATCAGCTTCGCCTACACTTGATTTTCTACATTTGCTAAAATTAGATCCTTTCATCTTCATCACATTCATAGCTGGTAATATGAGTAGTTTGATTGAACCATAAGGAATGTCACTCTGCATGGGTATAAAAGTCAATGCTGTGTGGATTTTACAGTAAATTACTGGTTTTTCCTCATTATTTATGCAGTTTGGGAACCTCATTAAACGTAAGCAAATCCCCCACCAGCCCAGCAAGGAAAGCAGTTGGGCCTCAATTTTGTTGAAATGCAAACAAAGGTGGTCAGCTGAGACGCATGCAAGACTCATGAAAAAAAAAAACGAAGGCTATTGGCACTTTTCCATCGGCACAAGGAACAGTGCCATTCCGCAAACAAACATTTTCCAATACATAACCCATAACCCGAGCTGTCACGGCCTGGCATGACTGCAAAGCCAAAAGCGGGCTGCAGCCTGATTGGTCAAAATGTTGTCATGACAACAGATGGACAGCTCCCAGTGTCAGCTAACACAGGGACACAAGTACACAAGTACAATCACTACTATCTGAAGATACATTTCAGTGGGAGTTTTCTACGATGCTAACAGATTTATCTGTGAGAAATGTGAAGGTGTTCCAGGACATCGGCAGCAAGTTAGCTGGGTTAGGTTTTCATCTCATGACCAAACAATGACAAGAAAAAAAAGACCATAAAAAATAAAGACTACAAAAACAAAAGCAGCTCAGACAGAAAAAAAACTTTCCACTGGTTTGACTCCATGGACTCGGTTTTGGGAGACGACTGGCCATAAAGTGTAGGGAAAGAATTGCACTGCTAATGTACTGGAAACAATTTTTGTGGGCTAAAAAGATCAAAGCATGCTCCAACTTCCATGGCATCACAGTGCAATCAGGCACGGTTCCTGTATGCCTATGGAAAAGTGCCGTATGTGTCTCGATTGACTTGCGAACTGATCACTCAAGACACGTGTAAATACCATGTAGAAACGGGGCCTTAATTGCATCTAGGTAGTTAAGTTGGTGCAAAGGGTGTAAACCCCTCCTGTAATAAAGGTCTTGGCTAGAACTGACTGCAGCCATTGAGACCTGTTGAGAACTAAATACCTATGGAAGATCATGGACAGATGTGTTAGTGTATTCCACATCACTATGAATGTATCACTTGAGGAACTCTCTTTATGATAATACCGCTTATTTGTGACCATATGAAAGGATCCCAACTGATATTATTTGATTGGTTATCAGAATTTGAGCCTCCTTAAAAGTGATATCAGTCACAAAAGCTCCTCCTCCTGAGGAAAAATATGTAAAACTGAGAAAGAAAAAAAAATAAAAATTTTCTTTAATCATGGAAAAAATAAAGCAGAACATAACTCCTCAGTCGAATCACTGCACTGCTCATGAATTAATCATGAACCTGTTTCCTCTGCCTTTGTAACCTGAACAAAAACAGATGTGCTAAAATTAAAACTTTTTGGGAACGTTGTGAAGGCCGTTGTGAAACAGTGTACACAAGCGGGAGATTATAGTATGAGAAAACACTTGGGATTTCAATTCAAACTCTTTCTCACCCACACACACACATGCTGTAGCAGTCACAGGTGGTACACACTGTTGGTTGGGCTGATCGTGGTGGCGCATCAGAAACCAATTACAGGGAAGACTGAAATGGCAGTTTAGGATTGAGGTGTAAAAACTGTCAGTTCACCGAGAGGCTGATAGGAGTCAGATACAATCCACGGCATTAATTGCTACATAAACAGCACTGAATCTAATGGCAAGATCAGCATGTTCCTCGAGCTAAAAAAACTAAACAAAACTGATTACCCCAAGTCATCCACTCACAAGCATGGAAATGGATGAATAAGTGTCTTTCTAAATCTGTTTGGAAGAAACCAAATCACTGAAGTCACTGAGCCTTCGCTACGTATTCCGAAAATTCGGGAAATGCATTAAACTGACCAGCAGAGAGGAAATTGAAAAGAAGACACACTGAGACAGCAATACGTGCTCGATGGTCTAAGAGGAGCTGTGAACTGGGCTCAGAAATTGAATTCCAATTCCCCCCTAGTTTGTTTGCCAAACAATTGAATATATTCCAATGTTAAAGACATTATAGTTCAAGAGTGCGGTAAACACCATTTTTCTAAGATAATGTTATGCCTCCTAAATGCATAAGTGGGCACTCAAATGTCAAGCATCCCCAAACGCTCACACTGTTATAGACCAATGGTTCTCAGCCTGGAGGCGTGAGATGGTTGTCTAAAATGGTACACTTACTGGCTTATTTTTAGAGCTGGGCCAAACAGCATTTTACAGACTTCAAATAACATTGGTATTTCCGTACTCAGATGCTCATTCTCAACATCACCCTTAAAAATAGTCTTTAAGTTTCTAATTAACCACAATTGTAAGAATTATACGGAAGCTCTAAATATATCCAGCAGGCATCAAATGTGCTGTGGTGCACGTGCCGTATGATGCTATTGAAGTCGCAATTGTAGCCTCTCGTCCGTGTTCATCCACTCTGTCTACACTGTAGGGAACAACAAAAATCAAAATGAGTCACAGCTGAAAAAAAAAAAGAAAAGATTTTATTTGGCAGTTTTACATTTGGTTCAGGCTTATTCCAGCTGAACTGATGCCAGTGTTCATGTAGGCATTAATAAGGGAATCAATCATACTGATAGTTTATACATGTTTTTTTGGCAAGAACGAACCTAGCAACAAACGAGTAACACAAACGTTCATAGTGGATCAAATCGGATTTGTTCCACTTCAACCTGGCTATGTGGACGCAGCCTTTCGTCCGTAATTCTCTATGCATCTGATGAGTTGGAACATGGCCTCTACTGGAACAATCAGACTGGAATTTGTGCAACTTTTATATCAATCTAACTCAATCTTCACTGTAATTTTGTGCCCGCCGGAATGGACCCTTTACGATTACGTGATCAAAATTACCGTTACTATGGTTACGCTTCCTGTCTTTCTTTGAGAAGGTGAGTGAGATGAGCGTGGGTGGCGTAAACAAACATGCGCAGTGCTGTCTAACGAAACAGAAAAAAAACTTATTTAAATTCAGCTTCAGTTCAAGGACAATTTAAAAAGAGAAGCAGAGGAGTCAAAGAGCATCAGACAGATCAAGTCCTTATCCAGTGTGTGCGCGTGTGTGTGTGTGTGTACGCATATATACAGCCATGGAAAAAATATAACAGACCCCAACATATTTTTTTTCTCAGTTATTGCTTTTGTAATTTGTGGGAGTGTGTCTGTGTAAAATGTGCATGTCACTATACACTATTGACCACACTTGATTCAAAATTCCAAATAAAACAAAGTTTGGAGAAAAAAAACCAAACAAAAAATAAATAAATAAACACCCAACATTATTTTAAAATTGCAACAAATAAAATAGTGATGTTACGAGCAGAGTATGTGCTCTGAAAAAAGGAAAAAGCGGTCTCTTACTTTTTTCCATGGCTGTATATAAACACACACACACAGACACACACACACACACACACACACACACACACACACACACCCCAGCTGTGTTTGTACCCTTTGCTGCCATTCTTCATTCTTCTAAATTGCAGCTAAAAAAACCTGCATGATTCCACAATCAAAACATTTTTACTCCCTTCTATAAACTCTGCTGAACTAGCTCAAATGTACCATCTACGGTATGTCCTCCATACTTAGAGTAGCTGGAGGCAATGCTCCTTTAAAAGGAAAGTTAAAGTAGTCTATTGGTCCTTTGGAAGGTCAGAGGATGGCTGTGTTTGCTGGTTGAGTGTGCCGACTGGATCAGTGCACTTTTCTGCAGGCAGGTCAGTCCTGGAGCGTAATTTGTTTAGATTTAGGTCACTTTACAAACATAATGTGAACCACTAATACACAAAAATCAGCTTTCACCTGCAGTCTAAGTAGAACAGGGTCTTCACTGTGTTGTATTTCACTAATGAGCAAGGACAGCGTACTGGCAATAATCTGTCGACATGATACATAAACATACAGTGGTTATGATTCTATGTACCGAGATATATTGCAATACTGACAGCAAGTATCTTCGTACTATCATTTATAAAGAAACAGTGGTACATCCTTGTTATACTACCTTGTACATCTTGGGCACAGTGATATCTGTGATGTGTTACTGGGAGGGTGTGGTGTAACGAGACCCTCACGTATTCACTATAATCCAGAAGCCTTCTTTTTTTTTTATAGCACTAGTGTGATGTCTTTTCAAATGGAAGACAGCACTGAGTTATTATGCTTGCAGGAGGTCATGGTAACTATAGCATGGTAAAGAGCGAGCTGAGAGGGATTCATTTGTGTACCATTAGTTGTACATCAGGATGGTGCCTTGCTAAATGCGTTTTCAGATTTGCTGTGCTGCCTAAGTACTTGATTTCAGAACATGTGCAAACGCCATGGCTCCTTAGTGCACTCTTTAGTGTTTAAGTCAAAATGAGCCGAGCTCCATATGCCGCAGGAGCTGTCAGCTTGGTTTGCTTATGCTAATGTGAGCGGTGCTTCCATACACTACTCAATTTACATCAATATGGTGGAAGAGGAAGCAGTAAATGATCTAAAGATCTAATGGCTGAGGGTTGAAGATTTAAGCACAAAACATACACAAAACAAATGAACCTCTGCAAAAACGTCATCTTACACAAAAAATACTTCACATGAAGCTTTTATAAATGATAGCAAAATTCTACAAGCAGGAAAAAAAAAAACATGTGATGTGAGAAACTTAATCCATGTATGTATTAGTGTTGGGGTCAGTTATATCCAAGTAGTGGAGTGAATTATAAAAATAACCTTTATCATATTGGCTACATCACATTGAGACACATTCATTAAGGCTTTAAATATCATAAAAGATCAAGTAATGCAGAAATGGGAAAAATACCCTCAGGGTTTTAAGGGTTAATTCAAAACCCAGTGTTGTGAAGAATCAATACAGTACCACAGAATATGATATTGTGATACTTTAGTCTGTCAGTTTTTTCTTACAGCCCTATAATGAAGGGCCATGTTTGGAGCAGTGGCTGGTTGGAAAAAGTCTGCCGAAGAACAGAATGCATTCCTACCTGTTGTCCAATGTTCACACATCAACAGCCCATTCTGAAATGCCTAAAAAAGCTTGGTTTAATGCACTAAAACAATAAAATAGGTATACCAAATGTCTCTCACAAATTACTGGCCACGAGAATGGTCATCTACTGCCAAAATGATAAATATGAATTTCAACATAAAATAACACTGTTTGCTTTGAGCTTTCTTCCCCTATTCTAAAGAAAATGCTTAACATGGCTTAAACGACAGCCTAGCAACAGAAACCTCTCTCAATCATTACTGGTCTTATTAGAGCGTCCTCTAATGTAAAATGAGCAAACCAATAATCTAAAGACAAAGCCTTCATTTTTACAATAAGCTTTTTGGTACATTCAGCCACTTTAAGCCTTTGCCTTATAACGGGTTTAAAGGAGAAGAAAAACAGCTTAATGTAAAAATGATTAAGTCACAGGTTCATTCATTTGGCAGCAGAGAGAACTCATAACTCGTAATATGGGAGATATATCTGCTGGTCCTATGTCATTATTTTACTACATAAAGCCATAATTTTTCACATTTAGTGTTTTTAATGTGTCCACATTGCTTTGTTTAGAGCAGCAGAACCTCTAAATGGCTGTGGGTTTTTGAAAATATTCTTATAAAATGAAAAAATAAATACAATAATAATAAAATAATTAAAGCAATTAATTATTAATTGTGATCACTAATGCCATGTTCTTCCATGCATTTAGTAGCTGTCATGCTTGACTGATTAGCCTGAAATACGTCAGGAGCCTTCGTATATGAAGTGGAATTTGACGGATCTTCCAATTTCTTTTTTTTTTACATTGCAAAGTTGAGCAGAACCTTTTTTCCAAAGTCACTTAGACTTCAGGCAACTACAGACAAATGTAGTTTTAGGAGTTTTTGTCCAAGACGAACTATTTTAGTGTTGTGAACCCCTGCACTAAACTAGGCAGGAGTATCAGCCACTTTGTTCTATTTTCTATCATGTCAAAATCTTTCTGTGACTGATCTACCTTCATACAAACTAGTACAGCTACACCCAATAAACTACAGGGTGCTCTCGTCAGATAACAAAAGAAAATGCAGCTTGAAAACCATCAGGGGCCAAAGGCAGATAAGAGTGAATTCTAAAGGCGGTGGCCAGCTTTCTTTAATCTGCTCTCTACGGGCTGAGGATAAAAAACAAACCCAGGACTGAACTGTGCGGAACTGTGTTTGTGTCCCTCAGCCAGTGACTCCACAAACAAGGACAGACTTTCAAAGTCTGATTTCAGTGTGTTCTATGCACTAGAGACTTGCAGACATAATAACAAGTGCCCATTTGTCTAAAACCTGATTGATAAACTAAGGTCTATGTAAATAATACTTAGTCAGTTGAGACAGAGTGCACAAATACAGTAGCTTCCCATAGTTATCCTGAACTCCATCATCCCTGACTGACTACTAAACAAATGAACACAGACCACACAATCTGCAAATGGATTTACATGGATTTACTAGCAGAATGCAATATGACAGTTTGGGCCGCCGTCTCTCAGACATCCAGTACAAGTGCACCACAGGGCTGTGTGTATTGCTGCCTGGTCTACTCACCATATATAAAATGTCTACAGATACAGAGACGTATCGTCTATGGTGAATAAAAATATGATATTTTTGCCATACTGTCCCACTCTAACGCTCACAGCCAAAAGAGATTGTTGCCCTGCCCAAGCCCAACTAGGACGTCATAATGCATCGAAATATCATGATATTTAGAAAAACACTGAACTGGTTTAATTGTGTAGTACAGCTCTGGAATAAAACAACCGACACATTTTACACTATTGACCACACTTGATTCGATATGTTTGGAGAAAATTTAAAATTATATTTATTTTATAGCTATTTTATAATTTATAGCTTGGAAATGTTAAACTATACCACACTCACATTATTTTACAAATGCAACAATTAAAGTAATGATGTTATGAGGATAGTGTGTGCATGTGTGACTGTTTCATCCGATCAGAAACTGAATCAGGAGTGAAGCTTCTGCAATACAGCACATAGAAAAGTTGCCATACAAACACTACTGCACTCACAATACACATGGAGGCGTTTCTTATTTTTTACACAGCTCACACTGCAATAGTTCAGAAAAGAATAGCAACCTGTGCATTTTACACATACACACACACACACACACACAGCCACAAATTGTATAAACAATGAACAGAAAAAAAGAGAAAAGTGGTCTCTTGTTTTTTCCATGGCTGTATATTGTGAGGGTATCGAACCATGAACCCTGAAGCAGATCATGAGTCGACTGTATTGTTCCACCCCTAAAGCCTGAGTACGACTGTGCCCCCTCTCCAATCCCCCAGTGGCCTCAGGCACTTTATGGATCTGGTGTGAGCTCTATGAATACTCAGTCTAAGAGCAAACTTTAGTGGGTCATCTTAGAAGGCTGGTGGTGACCTGCCATCAACTTCCAATTTAACAAACCCAGAAATGAGTTTCCAAGATTTGCAGTCACACCCAGGACTCCAGCTGCCTTGGATACTTCCCTCTGGCCAACATTTTAAACCCATTCATACTCAAAACAGCAGGTATCGAAAGAGTTTTTGCCCCAGTGCCATATCTTCTCAACCTCACTCCCTTTGCTGTCTCCCACCTCCCATTTATTTCATTCGACTTGAATTTGTTATTCATTGCATTATAGATCAGCATTATGTATATGTTTCCAGACCTACACATCTCTACATAACACGTAGGATGTATCTTCTAATGCAAACTGAATTGTTTTTGCACAGTGCTGCATTAATTATATCTAAGCTACACATTTAATGCAAAGCGGCCCATCATATGTGCTGTCGACCAAACTCACTGCAGTCATAAACTCTGCATAGGCAAAAAGGAACCTTTATAAAAGGAAAAAAACAGTTGGCGTTAATGTATGACGGTACTATTCACTCCCTGTCTCCCTGTCACAACAACTATTATGTACAAATTATTCAGTTCAAATTATTCAGTTCTTGATAAGAAATGAATAAATTATACATAAAAGGCAGGACATTTATATTTAACAGAAAACTATTTTATTTTCTTCACCCCTTCCATTTGGTCCCTTATGGTTACTTGAACTCTCCCATCTTTTCAATCTTAAATACCAACCAGTTGCAGCTGCATTTTACAGTGCTTATATAAGGCTGGTATTCAAAAAATGTTATTTTAAAATGTTCCATGTCTATGAAGCAGACAGTCATACAGAGACATTCTACCCAGTAATTGTTCTTCATCCTCTAAGTCCGGATTTGTACTGGAGTGTGTGGCACTTCTGAACTGCTAGCTTAGCTACAGTTAGCTTAGAGGACGCAGGTTCGAGTTCAGCTTTCTGTCACTACAACACAAGTGACGCCATGTTTATTTATGTAGCCCATTATCATAAACAAAGGTCATTCAAAGGTGCTTTACAGGAACAGAACAACATCATAAATCAGGAAGCATAAAAATAGTAGGAAGTAAAAAATAAAAGAATAAAGGAAACAAAATAAAACAAAATCTATAGTGGAATGTAAGTGCAGATATTTAAAAGAAAGCAGAGGAGAATAGTTTTAGCAGCTTTTTGTTCGCGATTTTGCTCTCTCACGTTAGGTTTTATCGTATGCACTTGATTCGGCAGAGCACCAGTTGGATGAAATCAAACCCCATTGTGGTGTGTGATACAATGTGAATATGCAGCAGTTCAGGTTTACTGTCTTCTTTCCAATTCTCTTCCTCACCCTTTCAGATATGAATTAATAATCACTTATGACACTTTTATGCCTTTCTACCATTAATACTGTATCTTGTAATATCTGGAGGTGTAAAATAAGTGGACACCACCTATAGCACATTTCACGTCTATGAAGTGATATAAATGCACTTTCTCAATAAAGTAATTCGCTTGCATTTCTGATGATTTACCGAGTATTCACCTTGTTTGAAAGCCAGGTTTGGCAGGCTGGAGATTCTCCACAGTGTTGTTAGCACTCAAGTCACATTACTGAAAGTGGAACAAGCTAGCAGACTGGTCCGGTAATATGCAGAGCTGTATGTTACAAGCTTCAAATGCTGCAAATGTCCATGTTTACACTGAGCTGACCTAAGTATTGTTAAATCCTGGGAGGAGAGTAAATTATTTCTCAGTGAATCACATTTTTTACTCACATCACATAATGAACAGATCACTCAATAACTCATAATCGATAGCGACAGCCCCATGTGACAGCTAATGGCAAATAAACTACTGAACTTTTCACTTTTCTCTTCTTGAGCTGTGTACAAAACTGTGATGAACTTCCTTTGTGCTTTTCATACTCAATTCAGCTGAGAAGCCTTTGAGGGAATTATTTGCTCAGCTCATTACAGCAGTTCCTGACTTCACAGAGAGTTAAAGTCTTTGTGTCTGAGGGCGAAGCTCTGGCTTCAATCGGAAAGCTGATGTGGGATCCCAGTGCCGAGAAAAAGAGGATGCATCACAAACAGCTCGATTTCCTTTTCCTGCTCAGTCTCCAAAGGTTAAGGATGGCAATTAACATCCCCTGAACCATTCCCAACAATTAAGGCGGTGATTATGCTCATTACCGTGCATTACCTAATCAACACAATCGCATAGCGGTACCTGCCAAAAGGTCTCACTCACACAGTCATGTGCGCTGATATTCACTCTAGCTGACTGGATAAGCCTCTTTAAAGGAAAAGAAGTGGGGGAAGCAACTCTTATTACAGGGATTCAAGTACATATGAATCTTTGCTCAGTAAGTCAGAAGATTTCTTAAATAAAGTCCTTTCGTTTTAAATGAGACACTACATGTTAACTGGGAATTGTTTAAAATACATTTTTTGGCCTTTAATCACCAACATATTTTATATGTATATATATATATACACACTTCACAGAAAAAAAGTGTGGTACACAATATTTTACTGGAATCCCTGGTTTTCTTGTCCACTCTGGTGTTAAAAACATTTTGTAGCATGTAATCTCTGTGGTCGAGGTCAAACCCTGGGACACCCAAGGACGGTTATTTCCAGTCCCCGATGGCAGCAGGGAGCTGTCTATGGTCCTGAATTTGCTCCACAACTGTGCAGTAAAAATCCAAGGCCAGTCACTGCAAATGAGCCTCTCCTGCTCCCATTTACCAGCCTGCCAACAGTGGCCATTTAACACAGATGGGTGAGCTGCTGCACTGCACTGAAGTTGTACTAATCTTGTGTATTTGTATCCCCTTTTCTCTCTCCACCTCTTTCTCTCTTTATCCTATTCCTTTCTAGACAACGGAACAACAGAGATCCCAAGGACCTCTGTTAAAGCCAGTGGACTCCTGACCTTACTTCTCTCTCTTTCTCCACCAGATGGATTGAGCCTCCCCTTTTGTTTGGGCTCTTGCTTCTGCCTTGGATTCGAGGATGCAACCTCTAGGGCTTTAAATAAACACAACTATTTTGGGGACTGCTGACCCTGCGCTTTGTGTGTCCAGTTTGTTCCTCAGCTCAAAGCTGAGATGTTTGAATTCCAATGTTCAGAAAAGCAACTTTTGAGGAAAAACAGCTTCAATAGAATCGGCCTCAAGACCTCAGAAAGGTTGCACCATTTTTAAGTATGCTGTCATTTTCATTAGTCCAAAAGAAACACACATAGTTGGATAGTCAAGTTTTTTCAGAATAACATGATTGTGCCGTGGGAAAAACTAAGCCTGAAAGTTGCTGACTTTCAGAGTAACAGATTGAATTCACGAGTGGAAGTGACATACTGAATGTTGAGTTTTGACATGTTTTCAAGAGAACAGGATAAACAACTTATCCGAAAATGGAAAAATGGTTGGCAGGACCAAAACCATTACTTCCGTCTGTAGTGTCTTGCCTCAAGCTAGCAGAAGTAGCTGAACATTTGGCTGCTCAGTTGGCTGTTGGTCAGCCGTGTGCACAAGGGAGATAACAAAAGGTCCAGAGCGTGGCATTTGCATCTAGAGTCAGTTGCTGTTGTCCTCATCACTATGCCAAAGAAGTGTCAAAGCCAGTCATGCAGGCTGTCATGACAGTGTAAAAAAGAAAATCTAAATAAATTCATCAGAGACAGAGTCAAACGTTAGGCTTGTTAAAACAATGATTTGGTACAAGAAGCAAGAATGCACAGATGCAATAGCAAACTGCTAATTAATCAGGTGGACAATCACAGACTACTGATGAAGACCATTCAATTCAATTCAATTTTATTTATATAGCGCTTTTTACAACCAAGTTGGCACAAAGCAGCTTTACAGAGTCCAGGTCCGAGCCCCTAGTGAGTAAGCCAAAGGCGGCAAAGCGAAAATTAAAAAAAAAAAAAAACAGTTGAAGATGTTTACCACAAAAAGGAATAAAAGCATAGGTAAATGTTTCTCAATTTGGAGTTTGCCTGCCTTAACACTGTGATATGCAGTACCAGTGTTAGGGCACTGCCCCTGTGAACAGAAGGCTGTGGGTTCGAATCCCAGGACTGCTAGTGGCACCACTGAGGGACCCTTGAGTAAGGTCCCCACACACTGCTCCCTGGACCCTGTGTGCTTGGCTGCCAACTGCTTCACTTGGTAAATGCATTAACTGCAGAGAAGAATTTCATGCTGTTTACACTGTGCACTGTTGTGTGTTTAAAAGTATTTAAAAACTACAGTCCTATATCTTAAGCTTAGACTCATTTAGTGACACTTTCGTTAGCCTACTGCATGCTCTGAATCACTGAATTTAAAATTAAATCAGCAGAAATTAGGCTGAACAATTGAAACACTTCCACAACCCTTTCGTTTTCAGGCAGCAGTCGTGAATGTCGTGGGAACACTCGAGTCAGGGCTGTACGTGACGGTTGTGATCTCACTACATTGTGACAACAATTCCCAGCTGCCCAAGCCTTCTACTTGAGTGAAGAGGTGCAAACTGCAATGTACATCTAGTGTTTATGGTAGCTGCAGTCCATTAGGCGAATCCAACACTATAGAAGTCCATTGCTTGTAAACTAAGGTCCTTGCCAAGGACAGAACACCCACAAGTAGTTTAGTCAGAGATGATAATGGTCATATATTAACCAGAGAAGCTCTTTGTATTTCTTGAGAGAGTACTCATCCTCATTATAAATCATATTATACCTGTGCTGGCAGAACATATTGTGTAAAATTGGCAATCAACACATCAACACGCTGTTTTAGTTCTCATCCTGGTCCATTTGTCTGAGTAGGTAAGAGGGCTTTATCCCCACCTGGAAGAGTAAACAATTTGCTAAACTGTTGTTGGCTTCAGCGACAAGTGTTACCAGAGGCAGAGGACAAGGAAGGCCCTTTAGTAACCTGAAGTCCTGCTAGTAACAATAACAAAAAACATAAAACTGGAACCTTTGGTACTGGTTCCAATGGACATGTAAAAAAGGCACTTCATGGAGAGGAAAATACTTCATGGAGAGGAAAAGCATTCTGCCTTTATCGCAGACATCAGTAGGATGAAATTACCTTGAAATTTCAGACCTAGACCAAAATCTTGCTTCCCTCACCCTGAAGCAAGAAAATGATGCAAAACCTGCTACTAAAGAATGTACGCGCAGTACCAAAAAACATGAAGTCGTTCAGGGCCAAACAGCAGGGTGCTCTTCACTATCCAACTCTGTCACCTAACCTGAACTCCAACGAGCATAAATTTCACTTAATGAAGGTCAAGCTTGAAGAGAGAACGAAAAGAAAGTGGAGGAAACTGGCCATTAACGGATTATATTCATATCATTAGCAACTGTAATACATTTTTAAATGATGTGTCAATCATAGAGATAAATAAGCAAGGAGTGAGAAACATGGCAATGATGTGATACAACTGAATGTTCATGATAATGTGTATTTTTGATGACATCTGATACCATCCACAACTACATACACGTGATTTTTATGCAGCATTTCAAAGACTGCACAGCACTAAACACAACTAAACAAAATTAATCATGCTGGCTTTGCTATAAAACATGAAGTTGGTCAGTGATATTTAAGCACTGCTGTGATCATGACATGCCCAGAAAGCTAACTAAGATATACTGATATAGAATTATTGTGATCATGTAATCCTGGGATTGCTTATATGCATCACTGAATAGTAATATATAATAACGGGGCACATATGGGTGTAGGATCCAGCCTGCTCTGCGCCCTGGAAAAATCCGCCAAACACCTGCTATCCCGACAGCGCCTCGGGAAAGCTGAAAAGCCAGGTGTTCCAGGAGAAAATGAAAGATGCAGGGTGGGCTATTCTTCAGAAAGCATAAAAGAAATCCATCACACAATGCCGAGAACAGAACTGCACACTCCTCATTCCGGCGATCTGTCTTTCCACCTCTGCTGCACAGTGGCTTTCTGCTCTCACAATTATGCAACCCTTCTTTTCACAAGCCCCCCCTTTTCGCTTTTTTACTTACAGCATGAGTTTACATTTCAAACAGGGGGCATATGCCTCCGCCCCGCCGCTGAGATTTAGGATGAAAAGAGCAGCAAGTAGGTTAGATATCACTTCTGTCCTACTACACAAGTACCGCACTATAATTTTCCCCACACATTTTAAGCACACCGTAAACAGCGAGTAAAAAAAATGAAAGCACTAAAAGAACGTAAATGATAGTCCTAGACATCCGAATGATATATCTACATTCTTCACACGTGCATCTGGGATGAAATCTCTCTTTCTCCCTTTTGCACTCTAGCACACGCTTCATTCTCTTCCTCTCCAATACTTGTATCCGTTGTAAGAGGAAAAAGGCTGCAGCGGGTGCTCTAATGGGGGGCTTTTAGAGGGGAAAAAAAGGGGCTAAGGCCTGTAATCTCATTCCTGCTATTACAGAGAGCCATGCTCGGCAGAGCACTCCACACTTTTGCACAGTCACACACACACACTTCTATAGCAGACGGCAGCACCTAACCCACAGCCCATAACAGCAGGGGGGCGAGGGGGCGGGGAACTGGGGAGGACAATGGGAGTCACAATACACATTACACAAAATAGTTACATGATTTATCTATAATAATCTATACAATCAGATTACGTACATATAGGTGTTGTGATGTGGTATAAAATGCCTATTTTTTACAGTGCAAACCCTAAATATGCTTCCAAATATGCTCCCAAAACACTTTGTCACTTTAAACTCAGCTTAATACATTACCCTTAAAGAAAATGTAAACCCGTATCCGTACTGTACAGTGTAAATAGCGTTCTCAGATTGGCTATGTTCAAACCTCCCACCTCTGAGTGCAGTGAGGGATGCAGCCAATCAGCAGCAAGGAGAAATAAATAGCGTTCTCGGACTGGCTATTTTCAAACCTCCTGCCTATGAGTACAGCAGTATTTCACCATTCCAAGACACGCTTTCTTTCTGTTCTCTGGGCAGTACAAAAAATGTATACAGTTATATTTTATATGGAAATGTAGCTGAATTTACGTTAATATTCATGTTACAAAATTACTAAATTATAATTTTTGTGTAATAATGTAGCACTAAAATGCATTAAAAATTATATACTGAAACGAAAAAAATGGATATCTGCGGTTTCTGCAAACAATTTAGTTTTTTTCCTCTCAGAGGGCAGACGAACTGCAACAAGTTGTATTTGCAACAACTTCCTTGCCTGGGGACAGACCGCTAGCGATCTGAGCCCACTATCACCCTCCCAGTCTTCGTTATGAGCTGCACCGCTCGGCACCCGCTGACAAAAGGATCCGTCTACATCTTTACATCAAACCGCAACCATCCCGACTGCGTAGCCAGAGGGAGGAGCCTGGAGGGGAGCTTATCTTTCATGCTTCGGCACCAGAGTGCCTCTCCCCGCCGCATAATTGGCTAGTTAGCGTCTGTCGCCGTCTGCACAGATCCGCCTTGAGCTGAGCCAGAGAGCCTGTCTTTTCAATGTCCCAACTGGAGGGGAAGAGGAACATTTCACTGATGCAAACTAAATTGATCAAAGCGAGGCTACCAAGTTAAATTCGGCCATGACTCCCGAACAAAGCGGACCTCTCATTTCTGCTGTTTTGAAAGTTCCTGGGAACATCTGCTGCTGAGATATGGGCACCATGAGAAATTGTATGATGGACCATTTTCAGCGCCCATCAAGCCCACTACGGGTGGAGCTTTGGGAAGTGCTGCGCCTAATTATGTGCAGGGAGGGTTTGAAGACGAAAGAAAAAAACGCCCTGGAGCCAGAAAGCCTCAGGAGTGACAAGACGGCTCTCCCCCCGCCAACACCCCACCCCCCCCCCGCCAACATCCGCTAAAAACACCTCAAATCCAGCAGCTTTGCCTCATTAGAGCACAGACCCTGCGGGGGCAGCTAGTGGGCTCCTTAAGCCCTCTACACAGACACAAAACCAGTTGCAAGGTGGGTGTGTTTGTCATGAAACGACTGCGTGCAAGCCCCTGCGTTTTAACGATTCTAATACCCCCAGACAGGGCAGCTTAAGGCCTAGTGAAGCAGGGGCAAAAGTACACGGCGGGCTTTGACAGGATATCTGATGTGGCAATAGCTGAGAGGCAGGCAGCTGTCGCATTTGAAAATCCTCACAATGAAACCTCGCTCCAATTTAATCCTTCACTTTGCCCCATCTCTGCTATTGATAACTCATTTTGCAAAATCAAATCTCAGAGGGGGAGAGGGAAATGAAGAGGTTGAAAGCAACAGTGGAAGCCAGAGAGTGTATATGGACTACCTTCTCCTTTCTATATGATCAAGATGGAGGGTCAATCTGCGATCATAAAGTCAACCACTGTATGGCTGTTCTCAGTGACTTCCTACCCAGTCATCACAAGCAGGTCTTTCATTCTCCAACAATTCAAATGAACAAAAGTTAACATGAAATGTAATGATTTATGGCATACCTTATCAGCTCATATCAGCTCATTCTGTTTATTCTTTCAATAAACTAATATGCTGATTTTATCAAAGGCAATGGTGGCAAAGCAGAGGGCCTAAACCCCAAACTCAACAAGTTACCAACATTTAAACTTTTTTCATATACCACTACATGAAAATATAACATTTAGCACCTTTATGTAATTTCCAGTCTTATAATAGCACCAAGCCAAACACATCCCACAGTGGCACTGAATCTCGAATGGCTCCCAACTCCCTAAGTACTGCATATAAAACATTCTGACCCCACCTTGAAAGTGCATAATAAATCTAACAAATGGTGATCTTGTCACTGGCCATAATTTCATACTAGGCAAAATAGGGCACTAACGGATGGACATGGCTGTAGCACTAACAATTTGGAGACTCCAGACAAAATGGGCAGCAGTCACTGTCGCCCACTGAACCCTTGGGAACGCCTCCGCAGTGTCAATCCACATAGACCGCTGAGTATTGTCATCTGTCACCATGTTTGCTATTGCGAGATAAAGTGGAAGCATTCATTACTTTCATCACTGTTTTTCACATTTCTTCTTTACATGTAACCTAACTCCAAACATCCACCTCATCCAAAAACAAAGACTTTTCTGTCCAGGTTTTTATGCATTTTCAAAATTCACATGTAAGCAGCCGATGAAAAAACAAATCTCTATTTGGTCAATTATCTCTGGGACTACGGGTTCCATTTTCAGCAAAATCGCTCACAAGCAGCAAGCAGTAGGAACAGTTTAATCATCTTTTGCAGCAGAGATGTGGAGGTTGCATGTGGACAAAAATTATGAATATTGCTTCAGCAGTTTTTAAATGTTAAGCAACAGCCAACTTTGTGCTGGCCTCAATAAACTAAATACTTGAATACACGTTTGTTACGTTGGTTTTCAAATTAAACCTTAGTATTCAGAAACTGTCATTTCTTACAAGCAAGCAAAACTTGTGGCCTAAACTACAACACATTTGATCAGCAAACACCTTAAAATTGATAAGGATTGCTACTAAGAGTTAAAATGTAAAAAATGAATGATATTATAGCTGCTTCCCTTAAGCACAAGTTTGACAAATCTTAAATAAGTAAGCTATCTGAGTAGGCCACTAATAGTCTTTGTGTGAGGATGTCGCTAAAACAGGGAACTCAGAACGTATGACCTGATTGTTGGATGACACTTACCAACTAAATGGCTCTGTGTGTGAGTGAGGGGCTAAAACTGCTGCTTCTATAGCCACATGCTGTGTGTGAGCAGATGACTTAACACTGTTAATCCTTACTGATGTATTCAGGACTACAGTAATAAAACTTCAAATTATGTTTGATGATAAATTGTACATTTTGTGTTGTAGGGATTATTTACTGTTCGCTAAAAAGTCTGAGTGAAAGTAGAACCAGGATCCACTGTACTGTTCCTAAAATGTGCATTTGTTTGCTTCTAATCATTCTTTCATTACTGTTCCGCCCCCTCAGGCAAGCTGAATAATAGCAGCCTCCAAACGTCTCCAAACTTTGAAGTAAAACTAAAACAATTTCTTGTTGAAATGATGTTTTGGTTAATTATTTGCTGGCCTACAAAGGTTCAGTAATGACCAAACATTTCATCAGCACAGTTTTTGTAATCATAGTCTAGTATATGCAAACATATTGTCCAGTCTGACAAAAAAAAAAGGAAAAAAATAACACTTAATTATGTTGAAAATTCAGATGGCTGGTGGTTAAGTAGCATGCAGGTCCTATAAAGGGTTTGAAATTTTACTTACCCTAGAAACAAGGGGATAACTGACATGTTTTTTTGTTGCTGCTAAAACTGACAAAAGGCAACTCGCCAACCCCCCAAAAAACTGAAGTCAAATTGAGGACATGCTTGTAAAGGACATGGATTCAAACTTTAATGCATGTGAGTGCGTATGTGTGTACATGTGTGTGCGTAGTTGATGATTTCAACAAGCGAGTGTGACAGAGAGAATGAGAGAGGAAATAATGAGTGAATGTGATGGAAAAAGGAACAACTCTCAGGGGAATAAGCCTCCAACCAATTTTACTCATCCCATGGTGGCTCTAGAGAATTTCACACATTTGCAACTGAAAATACACTCGCAGCTTATAATTATACACAGCACATGACACTGAATAATAAAAACCAGAAAAAACCAGAAAAAAAACACTCCAACACAAAGAATAATCTGCGAACAGCCTTGGTGAATTAATGGCCCTTTACGGCCTGGAAATCCTTGGCGAATCAAAAGAATTTAAAACTGCCCATGCACGCACGCACGCACGCACGCACGCACGCACGCACACACACACACACACACACACACACACACACACACACACACA
>JBBPCX010000160.1:19466756-19488993 GCA_037974365.1 Hydrocynus forskahlii
CGCACGCACACGCACACACACACACACACACACACACACACACACACACACACACACAACTATCGTTGTATAATTGAGAGGCATAAGCAATTCTCTTTTTAAAGGCCATGTTTAGGAGGTTGAACACTTGTTAATCAGTGAAACGCTACTCCCCATTAATTACTGTCAGGGCAGGCGAGATTAGGAGCAGAACTAATCATTTCAAAACAGAGCGCAGGCCTCACCACCACAGCCAGCACTAACAGAGCATCTGACCCACACAGAGCACGCAGCCCACATCGCAGCCTTAATGAAGCCCTCAGCCACACCATTACCACCTCTCATTTATACAACACACAGAGAGAGAGAGAAAGAGAGAGGGAAAGAGGGAGAGAGGGAGGGGGAGAGAGAGCGAGAGAGAGCGAGAGAAAGAGAGAGAAAGACACAGAGAGAGAACGAGGGAGACAGAGAGAGAGAAAGGGGAGAAAGAAAGGAGGAAGGGGAAAGAGGGGGAAGCAGAAGAGAAAGCACGAGAGAGAGTGCAAAAGAGTCAGAGAGAGCGAGAAAAGGACAGAGAAAGAGGAGAGAGAGTAAGAAAGAAAAAGGAAGAGAAAGAGCGAGTGAATAGGACAGAACGGGAGAGAAAGAACAGAGGGAGGAAGAGAGGGAGAAAGGAAAAGAGAAAGGGACAGAGATGGAGAAGAGAGAAAGAACAGGGCTGAGAGAAAGAAAATGGAGAAGAAAAATATAGAGGCATAGAGAGAGACAGTGCAAGATGGGGAGAGAAAAAAGAGAAGGGAGGGAGAAGAGAAAATAGATGAAGCGGGGAAGCTAACAGAACAGGAGAAAATGAAAGAGAGGGACAGAGAGATAGACAGACAGAGACTGACGACTGAAAGGGAGACAGAGAAAGAGAGAGGAAAAAAGATGAAGGAAAGGAAAAGGAAGGGGGGGCAGACACAGAGAGAAACAGACACACAGAAAACAAATGAGAAAATGACAGAAAAGGCATCTGTGTCCCTTCATATCAAACACACAACTCACTAAAGGCTCCAGCGTCCCCTTAAAATATTCGAAGTCACACCCCCTCCTCATTTAAACTCACACACGTTCAGGCCCCCACCACACACACACACACACACACACACACACTCACTCTCTCTCTGAATGAAGCCATGGTATGGGTCCATTTCCATAACGCTTTCCATAATGTCCTCAAATAGACCAATTATTCCTCCTCAATAAGAGGAACACTTTCAGAAATATGACGGAGGCCATCTCCCGCTCGCACACTCCCAAACAAAACAGCCTATTTTCCATCATGTGAGAGGGGTAGCATTGTAGCGAGTCCTTGGGGAGATGGCTACAGCTCATTATATGGCGAGCAAGGCAGGAAAAAACAGACTAATCACAGCGCTCACAGTCCAACACCACTGCAGAACGCGCTGCTGCTACTCCAGAACCGTCCGTACACTTCATATTAAGCCGCAGCAAATAAACAAAACAGTTACAACCTCAGTCTCCCTCAGCAGCACCAACAAAAAACCCATCCGGCCCCCTTTCCATTAGTCTCCAAAAGGGCTGACCGCTTTGTCCGAACAAAGAGGGTGAATTTGTCTTGCTGGCATGATGATAAACACAAGGTGCAACAAAGCAGAGTACGAAGCACAACAAAAGCAGATATAAACATTACTTAAAAAAAAAAACTTTAAAATATGATCTCATTTCAGATTATGTCAAGTTGAATAATGAGCAGACTACATCGGGACCTCCTGGGGAAAAAGGTCAACAGATTTATTCAAATCCCGTAGGAGCCACCCAGAAAACAATGGTGGTGCGATGAATGAATTGCACAGTGCAGATGGGTTAGAAGTGGGAGTGGGAATTTCTAGGTACCTGATGATTCAATCGGAAAAGGACCTTCTCGAGCTTTATTATGCTTCCTTTCCAGCATCCGTCATCCAGAAGTGTTGGCAGAGCTGAATATGGATGGGACAAGGCCTGTCAGGATCATAAAAGCTTTGCTGATGACCAACCTTTCAGCATCAGAAATCTTTGTTTTGGACAACTACTGAGCAGACTTGACATGTGTCCAAGTAATACCAGCTAATGACCTTGCCAAGCCGTAAGTTTCACTACATGCCTTTATAAAGCATATTTGTTCAGTATTTATCGTCTGCCCATATCTATTCATAACTATTGTGGCACTGGAACCATAGCAACCACAGCTTGTGCTGCTGTACAACAAATAATCATCCTGTCAAACAAGTCAAAGCCAAAAGAGTGACACCAGCATCAGGGCGAACATTGTCTCACTGACAAGGAGATGTTTAGCTGCTCTGCAGTCAGACCAGAGCAAACACAACGAGGATTCACAATTCAGAGTAACAGACTGTCGGATTTAAGTGCGGAATGCTTCACTAAGCAAGAGACTAGAGATGCATTTCCACAAGAAAATGTAAGGTGTGACTGCGTAGTTGCATGCTGGTAAATGTGGTGGTTGCTAAGGTGTTAGGTGTTTACAACTGTAGTTTAGGTGTAGGCTAACAAGTTGTTGTTGTATTTCTACGGGTTGCGAGGGTGTTGTTAGCTGGTTGCCACATTAAAAATAGCAAAATGTAAGGTGTATACCACGTGGGATCTACGAGCACTAAAACTTCCTGTTCCAGCACCAATGACTCAACTGACTCCTAACTGAGACCTTGAATCCTCTTTTGTCGACTTAATGCAGTTTGTGACACAGGCCTGAAGGCTGGAAAACCTCTATGAATATAAAAGGACAGAGCACGCGAAAGCAGCATTTCAAACAGTTTTCAAAAGGTGATGGAGCGGAAAAGGTCATTGGTCTCCAACACACCAGGCTTAATCGCCACGGTGCATCAGAACAACAAGACCCTTTTTATTTCCTGCCCCACCAAAGCACAAAGGCATTCCCTGTGATCCGAGGGCAAATCCAATCAGGACACGTGCTGCTCGGGGAAAACCCCCAACATTTGCAAACAAGAGCGTCCGAAGCCAATCACGAAGGACTGCGTGGCTTGGCTTACCGCTGGCATCAAGCTGGGATGAGTGGTCAAAGGTTAACCAGAGTCTTGAGCTGGTTATCAGCAGATTTGATGCAAGGTTTAACCTCGACATGAGAGGACCGTCAGGACACGGGCAAAACGGGTTTCAAACAATGAGCAGCACAGATGGTGGTCAGGCTGCAGGTTTTGATTACATCTTTTTCTGTCTGTGCAATCCATGTTTATATTAGGGTTGAGCAATGAGGCGAAAATGCATCACAATGCATCAAGAAATGTTCACAATGACCAATATGTCCTGATTTTTTCCCCCAGACATGCACTAAGTTGGAATGGATGAAAAAGAACAAATGGTGCAGTGCCACAGGGCTTACTGTGCTCCCTTTGTCATATAAATGTAGCTGGTCAGTACTGATGATATCCAGAATATGCTCAGAAAGGCATACTGTGATGTTTTAGTGTAACTTGTCATGACACCGTAAATCCCTTCATTTTGTCCAGCCCCAACACCCCCATCACCCACGTCATAGGTCCTCATAAGTATGGACCTCAAATCCATTTAGTTCAATTCTGTTATTTAGTTCTTTTATCTAAAAAGCAGCTTTAACATCTCCCGTACCCTAAAAAGCAAGTCGATGGTGACAATGGCATGAAAAAAATCCCTAATGTTGCTTTTACATTCCAATGAAGTAGTGAACTGCATGCGAAGTGGGGGCACTAAAATGCAAGCAAGTTTAATCATACAGAGTAAAAGAAAACAAAGAATTGTGTGGTTTAGGCTGGTTCTAGGGGACCAAGTAAGAACAGGCATTCATATTTATTTAGTTATCAAACCATGCATAAACAAACGTCCTGCTGCCTTTTTCTACATGTTCCTTTGCAGGCTTGATTATGGACAAAACAAAAAATTTTGTTTTGAAATATGACAAAACAAAAAAAAAATACACATCAACAATCCAACAGGTCACCAGACATTAAAATTCTAACTTCAGGTTTAGAAATGTGTGACTAAAGATCTGTTAACACAAGACTGAATTTGGAATTTCAGTTATTTCTTTTTAAGCATAGAAAGTAATCATCATAATTGTACTGCCATTGTACACAAACCCTACTATACAAATACTCGACGTAATAAAAGGGGCCGAATTCTATATTTTCTTTAGAGTTTACCTGTTAATGTGGCTATTTTTACCAAAAATGTCATTCATTCCTTTCCAACCATTTTCCAGACCACTTTTTATCCATTTTTGTTACTGTTGCTTCAGGATTTATATATTTACATGGTTACTATGCTCTGTGACCAAACAGCAGTTTGAGCTGAAACATTGCTTATAACCTCAACATGAACGGGTGGGGCCTAACGGTTACAGGCTGAACAGGCCGATATCTGTAAGTGAATTGCTTTTAATGCATCATAGAAAAAAACCTGAATTCTGTATGGACTGGACTGCATATGTTTAAGAACTTGAAATAAGTTTTAAAATAGTTGAAAGGCTGAATTAGGTGGACTTGAGCCATTTTACTTAAAGTGACTTAAAGGGTTTATATTCCGAAATGTACTTCTCATATTCATGTGGGATTTACTTTTGTTTGTTACTCTGCCTCGAAGACGTAAAGACCTCTGCTCTGATTAATTGACCTAAACTGAGCTTCATTCAAAAATTAACAATTTTAGACAAACACTTTTTAACTACAGCTTGAGTGGACAGGGCTAAATAACTGCAAGCAAACAGGCAGATCTATTTAAATGCTTTGGTTTTGGTAACATCACAAAAACAAATTCAAAAGATCTGTTTTTGCAGCTTCGTTTCCATATATAGACTATAAGCACAGTGAAAAGTACATTTTGAAACATATTTGTTTACATTTTATTTCAAACTCTATTTGAAAAAAACTAATAAAATTTGGTTTTCCATAATATGGGCTCTTTAAAGTCAACCTGAAATGTTTTTTTTTTATTAGTCCATGGCCCTGGTCATATTAAGCTCAAACAAAAAAATACCTTTCAAAAGACAAAACCTGGGTTTTCTTCAGAGTGATGCCCCTAAAACACGTTTAACTGGACAAAAAACGTTTTAACTGGACAAAAAAAATTGTGTTACCTAATATTCTGCAGCCTAATATCCTGCCCCCACCATAATCAAGCAAAAACTGAACTGGATCAGAGCCTTTACTCGGAAGAACATCGCCATTCGGAAGCAAAAAGACTTCCAAATCACTTTGGTTTCGATAACACCTATTGGCTTGGCTTTTCAGCTCCTAGCACATGATGAAAAATACCATAGTCATGAAAATCTGAGAAAATAACCGCAATTTCTAGGCCTCCAGCGGACACCCATCCGTGTGAAGACTGTAATGGAGGATGGGGGTGTTAAACAGGCTTTAGATCAGAGCGGGCGGTGGCAGGAGGCTGTAGGCTCAGCGTTCTCCTGAGCTAATGAGAAACTCCCTCACTGTTCCTGTGAACGTGTCGAGCACCGTTTTCAGATCCATCACAGCATGCTAAAGGCGCTCTTGCTGTTACCTTCGGCCGCTTTAAGGCTTAGCTCTTCTGAGCAAATCCATTATGGTAATGATGAAAAGATACGGAGGTGCCGATTTAGGATGAAGTGTGTGCGCTTGTGTTCAAGTGAGTGCATTCGAGAAAGAAACAAACTCGGCTGTAAGCAAACAGCGTACTGAGTGTGTGCTTTCTCCAAGTCAGAAAAAGGCTGTTTCATTTTTCATTACGGTCAGCTACATACACACTGCAATAGAAGGTTTTATTTTGAAATGCTGCATGCTTTCCCCAGGTAGAGTGTGAGAACATCTTTGCATCAGTAAGTCAAAAGATGAGTCAGACATTCTGAAAACATCTTATCACCTGGTCCACCTCAAACCCAGGAGGCAAACCATCCCTGTTCTGGAAAAAGCAATTCACAAGACTTTTCGATACCTTGGCTCTTAGGCTTACCCTCTCCGTCATGGGCTGAATGAAGAATATTGATTTATTAAACTGGAAATCCATTTAAGCTCCAAATATATAAGTGTGTGAGAAACTGGCAGAAATGAATGTGTTCCAACTGAAGGGCAGCCGTCTATCCGATATTTTTTAAAAAGGTACTGTAGACTGACATTACTGTCCAGAAAATATTCAGTAATGTATGTCATCACAACGTGTATTGCATGTGCGGCCAAAACGGCTACGAGCCTTAAAGGTATGAACACCACAAGACATCTGAAGGTGTGCTATTGTTTCTGACACAAAGATGTTAGCTGCAGATCCTGTAAGTTGCTCAGGATATCCCACCGATGAGCGAGAAACTAGAAAATTTGGAGGGGTGTAATTGTTCTTCCACAAAGGTCTGGTAAATGACACATGTCAAAATAATATCCACATGAATTCCAGGACCCAAGGTTTCCCAGCAGAACATTGCCCTGCCTCCACCAGCTTGCCCTTCCCCCCCCCATAGTGCACCCCAGTGCCATCTCTTCCCCGTGTAAGCAACACACAAGCACCAAGTCGTCCACATGATGTAAAAGAAAACATGATTAATCAGACCATGCAACCTTCTTTCATTGCTTCATGATGTAGTTCAGATGTTCAAGTGCACGTTGTAAGCTCGGTGGTAGACAGTGGTCAGCACTGGAACTCTGAAAGTCTGCGGCTACGTGCTCCCATTCGCAGCAAGGATGCGTTCTGATCCTTTGTGTCATGGTCAACAAGAGCTTTTTCAGCATCAGTGAGTCCTGAGCACCCATGACCCTGAATATGGTTCACTGGTTGTCCTTCCATGGACCACTTTTAGAATGTACAGCTTACAGGTACACTACAAGACCTCAATGCTTTAACACACCAGCTTCACTGCCTAACATCTCCAACCCCTTGACAGATGCCACTGTGATCAATGTTCACCTGACAGGGTTTTAATGTGGCTGATCAGTGTATGTTAATGTGACAGTTTTCATGACTAGCAACTCGTGAATTCCAAACGGTCTAGTACATTCTGAAACTCGAAGATTTTTTTTTCCACAAAAAGCGAGGAAAATACAGGTTTAAATGATAAGGTCCCTTTAAAGTACTCACCTAAACAAGAACTGTATTCCAAACACTGTCTAAATATATATTAATATAGACTACATGTAGATACCTAATTTCTGAAAACGTATTCCGAAAGCTTGTACTCTGTTATATCTGAAACCCAGCTGTGTGTGTGCGCGAGTGTGTTTTTACGCACAAATTTTGCTCTTCAGTAACCCCCGATAGCGAGCAAGTGCATCTCTCTGTAAAATTCTCCAATAGCTGAACTCATGAAATATTCACTGGTATTACGAATGGAGCCGTTTATGGCCGACGAGCTGAATACTAACTTGCGCTGCTGTCAGGCAGAACACTTTCAAACAGCAATGCTAAAACATGCATCGCTATTTTATGCCTTAACAACATGGCATCTCCTCATACACAAAAGTCTGGTTAGCACGAACCAACTGTTCATGATCGATGGCAGTTTGCTTGAGCTCGTCATTTGGCTTGCCAGTTTCTTTCTGAATCACCTGCAAGACCAGCTGCCGTCTTCAGCGACACGGTGGGTTTTCTGGAGAATAAAAGCCTGCAGGTCTCCAAAACTCATCAAAACAATTTATATTCAGATCGGCATAACCCCACAAGCAGGATGACTCGATGGAGTATTCAGCATTGATTTTTAAAAATACACACTAGTGATGCATTGAAATGAAAATCTTTAGCCACACTGGGACGAAAACAAACTGAAATCTACAGAAATCTGACAAGAGTTTACATAAAATATACACAAAAATCATTACAGTATGTAAGCTATAGTAGGCCCCACAAGAAAAAAACTACAGTATGTGCCACAAAATCAAATATCCACAATAACAGAATACATCAATGTCAATTATTTATCAACTTTAGCACTGTCAAGCACTGTGATTTATTATTTTTTTAATCAGATCAAAGACTGTGGCTATAGAAGCCGCCAGAATGCAAGACCGACCTCCGCTTCCAGAGCTCCGCTGTCATGGCCCTGCAGGAAGCCAGCAAGGCAGACTTGGTGGGTCTGTCCAGCGAGGCTTACTTGGTGGACCTTCACGAGGACACGAACCTGTGCGTCATCCACGCCAAAGAGTCACCATTATGCCTAAAGATATTCAGCTGGCCCGCCGTATCCGTGGAGAGTGGCTCAAACTAACTGTGCTTAAGGTCCCCAATGTGGAACGCCCTCCCTGAACATCTGAGGAGAACACAGTCCACTGTCTGCTTTAAAAAGGACTTTAAACATTTATTTGTAATATAATTTACTCTACAAATAATTATAATCTCTTCTTAATTTAATGTATATATTCTTCTACTTTTATAACTTCTGTAAAGTGACCTTGAGAGTCATGAAAGGTGCTTATAAATAAAATGTATTATTATCATTATTATTATTATTATTACCTGGGTCTATCTTTCTTCCTCGAGTTTTCTGTGCACTGGCCAAAAGGTCCTGTTTCCAAGTGTAGTGGAGAGGTTCTACACATTGTACCTCCTGTTGTACTTGGAAAGAACTGGTTACAAATCACTTGTTAACGCCTCTCATAGAAACCACACAATAGTTCCACGTGGCTAATATTTTCACTGTTTATCTCAAAAGCTCAAACTGGTTAAATGCATCTGTGCTGTCTGGTGCAGAAGAAAGGACAAAAAAAAAGTTTTTTATTGATATTGCTCATTTTCATGACCAATAAATGACCTCTAACATCTTGACACCTGTTTGTCGGCCTATTTAATCTTCCGTGCTTTTTGGGGGTTGTTTTGTCCTGAAAGCCCTGGTTTTTGACGTTGTTTGGTCATCTCAGAGCACGGGCTAAAACATATTAAACCTTATAAACATAGACTTACTGTGCAAAACATGCAGCAGGATCTGAACAAAATATGCACATTAAAATCACAGCTTGCTTTATTATAATAACATGTCATCAACTTATCTTGACACATTTTTCCATTATGTTCAATATAAGAAGAAGGATTACAGAATGAAGATCCTTAGCAATAATTCTGTCACTCTTGCTCACTCGCGCTCTCCCACACGCACCTACTTTCCCATTTTCCTCTGACAGCTAGTGTCAGGCTTCTATTCACTGAGCCTTAGTGCAGAGGCCCTCAGAGCTAATGAGACACCATTAGCCAGTGGAGTGGTGTCCAGACCGGCGGATCTGAATGCCATGTTGTGTGTGTGTGTGTGAGTGTGTCTATCTGGTCCAAGCTGCTCAGCTCACTGCTATAAGTAGTGCTGCTACTCCATGGCTGGCTAATGAAAGTCTGGTGTCACCCGGACGAGCCGAGAGTGGAAAGGCCGATGCTAAATGAAGCTCTCTGTCACCACTCCAACCTGCCAGATAGGCCGCTGTGTCCTCAGGAAAGGGAAAAGGCCAAGAAGGGGCCGAGAGAGTGTGAAGCGCGTCAGAAGAAACCTTTGGTGTGGTTGTGGCAGGGTGTTTGTCCAAGTGCCAAACTGTTAACTGGCACACTAATGTGTGTGAGCCTAAAATCATGGTCCACTTCTCTGACATTTTGGCAAGGCAATGCAGCACTACACAGAAGAGCATCATATTCCACGCTGGTTTAGATAGGGCTAGTTTAAGCCAGGGATTCCACTTTCACTCTAAATGATGCACAAACCTTGCAACGAAACCTTGTTGCCAAACTGTTTCTCGGGCTAGAACTCCCACTTAGAGGTTTAACTGGTTTGAATTTTTGACCGGAATTAAACCCTGACCAAAGCTGACTCAACCTGATCACTATGTTTTGAATGTGAATCCAACTGCTAAGTGAGGTTCTGTCTAAACCTGACCACCACCAACAGACGCTGGATAAAATTCAACATTCCTCATCACAGCACCGGTTAAACTGCTGTAGCGGCTATGATAAGTTACTGCATGTAGACGCTAGACTGATAAACAACATTCTTCAAAAGTATATCAATGTTAAATCACAGTTTCTTGAGAATTTGGCAGTATAGGCAGACAACTCACAGACTGATGAAAATGCAGCTTACTGCAGATATGACTGGCCAATTATTTGCCAGGCTTTCAGTATAGTGCTGGTCTCTGTGGACTGAGAAATAAGTATAGGTTTTTACCCAGATCTAATAAAAACAAGGTGGTTAGAATCAGGCCCCAGACCAACTGCAGAGAAAGCCCGGGGAGCATGGCTGATAAACTGTAACAAAAAAACGTTTAACAATAATAAATGTCCAATATTTTAACATATGTAAACCATGTTTTGGTTTTGTGGTCTGAAATTCCTTCATTTAACATGATTTCTGATATGTTTTGGACCAACACTTCATCTCTGTTCCAGTTGGAGAACTAAAGGCAGAGAGGCAGAATGCTGGCTCAGTGCTCTGAATCATCACAAGAACCAGCAGATGTCTGTAGGCCAAAACAAGCAACCACCTCTACATCAACAGTCCAGTTATTCCAACAGGGCACAACTCTGGCACTGGAGGGTCTCAGTCCATCCCAGTTTTAGTGATTTCCCTGTTTAAATACACTGATGCACATCAACGAGGTTTACGAGGTGTGGAAATCAGGACAGGACTCCAGCTCTTCAGGACCTCAACTAGACACCACTTGGTTTATTTGCTACAAGAATTAGGCAGTTTCACTGTAAACATTTCATGTAATTAAATTCTGTGAGAAAGCTTTTAGTGTCATTGAACTCTACAGACATGTTTTTTTTTATTCCCACTACTGTTTACAAGTCTAGATGTGTTTCTCTAGAATAGAACATCACCTGTTTAAATACATTGATGCTCATCAGTTGTGAATAACGAGGTTTTGTGAATGTGGAAATCATCAAATTGCACAGGACTTTAGTTATTCAGGACCTGAACTAGACACCCCTTGGTTTATTTGCCTCAGGAATCAGGCAGTTTCTTCGTAAAACATTTCATGTAATGCAATGCTGTAAGAAAGCTTTCAGTGGCAAATGTCTTCAAACATCTATCATCTATTTTTTTATTCCTACTGATTACAAGTCTGGATGAAGTTCTCTAGAACAGAACTTCTCCTGTTTAAACACACTGGTGCATATCAGTTGTGAATAACCAGATTTAGTACTTGTGAAAAATCACCAACTGTACAGGACTTCAGCTATTCAGGACTTGAGCTAGACACCCCTTGGTTTATTAGCATGAGGTGAAACAGAGGATAACATCAGTCGCTCCTGCTGAGACAGTAATGGAAAAGTATTCAATCCCTGACACGGACGAGTGAATGGCTCAATTCCTTACTGATCCAATTCCAATTGGGGTGCTTGTTTTGCTCCTTGCACAGCGACTACAGGCGCTAACGGACGCTAAGTGAGTCTCTGGTGTACGTCTGGACATAACGAAGGACAGCTTGTGAAGGACTGCTCAGAGCAGAGATGTGAGTGTGAGTGTGTGTGTGTGTAATATCGAGCTCACCGTGTTCCATCTGCCTTCCAGCTAACCTTGTAGCCGTTCTGCTCCAGCAGACGAATGTTCCGCCTGTCCATCGACACAGGCTGAGCACCGGGGAACCCAGACCTGACACACACAAAGAGATAAAATGAAGGGATGCACCAACATGGCTATCAAAAACATCAACCGACAATTAACGCCTTGTTGTAGCTGATCAATACCATTAACTGATCATTCTACTGTTTTGCATCAGTTTATGTCATAATCGATATCACAATCCTGAGTTTATATCATAATCCATACAAAGTACTGTGCAAAAGTTTTAGACTCCTGAGAATATTAGACTTTAAAGCATTCATTTGCTCACAAAAAACACAAATTATTGGATAAGTGCAAATAATATTAATGTAAGTAGTGATATGTCCATCAATGTGTGCACTTAATCATTTCCAAACCTCTCCTCAAGGAGGCCCATATTACTTGTAATTGCTATCCAGTACCTTGTTTGGCTCATCAATCTTTCATTAAGTTAAATCAGATGTGCTTCATTAAGGTAAATCAGCTATGGGCATCAAAGAGAAGCCTGGAATTGACTGCGTGTTCTTTGAACCTGCTCACTACTTTCAAACAAGAAATTCATGTTAATTTTCACTGTATTTATGGTTTCTTACATTTAGTCTGTTACATAGTGCATTTTCAAGCAAAATTTCATTATTGACAAGATAAATAGGTTTTAAACAATTTAAAGACTTGTGCACAGAACTGTAGTCCAGTGAAGGTAAACCTTGAATGATCGATCAATGTTTGGATGGGATAAGTTTTAAATGGGCGATGTAATTTTAGCCCCGTCAGCACTGTCATGACTAGTTTGCATTGAAAAGACTAGACAGCACTTAAAATGCTGAATTCAGCAATTATTTTATTTACCGTTTTGTTTTAGAAGCAGGTATTTAGCATTGTCACTAGCCTGGGAATTTACACGCAACAGTCAACATTATTGCATCAACTCAAGCTATTTTCTGTTTTAATACATTTGAATGCTCAAAGTCACTCATCTGAGGTAGGACAGACATGTCAGCTTGATTTGAGCCAAGCAAAGACTTGCTGGAATGTATCCATACTTAAGAAGAACAACTTTTCCGCAGAATAGGTTGTTTTGCCATTTTAATAGAACCTGGTGTTATTTCTACCTCTCAGTTTATAGTAGGTAAGAGCTGCTGGACACAAGTGTGTGCAGCCTATAAAAAGTACTGACATGATGCGACTAAAATGACTGAGAAACGCTGTTAGAAATTACATTACGTCACCTGTTTATGTAAAACTTAGTGCTTAAGCAAGAGTGAACCTCTAAAAATGCTAATCCTAGATGTCTTCTACTCTCTCGGCTATACAGAACACAACAGTAAGTTTCGGTTCTTCTCTGCTGAAACCTTGAACAACCTCAACCCCTCTGCATATACGCTTCAGTGCACTCACTTTAAAATATCGAGAGCAAAGTCATCAACCGTGATTACCGGCTGCAACTCTGGGCCTGTAAAAATACTTAAGTTTCCCTGCTTATTGGCAGATAACACATTGGCTAAGAATCTGGTGCATTTCCCTTCTAAAAAGGATTAAATTTAAAACATCTGATTGCTTTCTAACCTCCCAAGCCCAATTCAGATTAAAAAAAAAAAAAAGTCTGCTTTGCAAGTCTTGAGCAGCATGACTCATTGTTCACACCTCGGAGCTAATCAATATGAAGTCGGGGGATGGGCGATGTGACAAAAGCCATTCTTGTGCCACAAAAAAGGCTGTCATTTATTAAGGCAAGACTATACTTTCAGACAGTTCAGGGGACATCGGCATAAAGGCTTCCGCCTTTTCTGTAGGCAGTCATGTGCGACAAGACTTCACACTGATGTAAGCCTGGCACTACCCCATCCAGCACTGTTTTAGGAGTGCAGCATTTCGCAGAGAGAATGAGCAAGGAGTTTAGAAACAGGAAATACTTTATCTTCGTTTAATTGCCCTTGACAGGCTTGCAAAGTTCTTTTGCTTTCAGCTTACTGCTTCTCTGGGCCTTCTTAAGAGGTGACCCCAGTCATTTATGAAGTCATTTGTTTTTGTGATCTCGTTTCTAACTTTTTGGGACTGCCTTATTTCTCGGATAGTCTCTGAGGTGTGAGAATTACATAATTAAAAGCTCCTAACACTGAAAAGTCTATAAAAAAGAAACAGCACTAACAGTTCAGGAGGGAGGACATTTCTCACATTTCCCACTGAGAGGAACTTCTAAAAAGGCTTTTCTCCAGTCACATTCGCTCAAACGGGCAGTAATTACTCACTTTTGCCACTCGCAGAACTCCTGGCACTTCCGCTGCACGTGCCCCAGTTTGGGCTGCGTGGTCACCTGATTTACCCCTTTAACCGACACACCTTCCAGGAACACAGCTCCCTGATGGAGAGAATGGCATAGATGTCTAGAATCCACAAAAAATCTGATTTACACAGTCCCCCACTCCTTGACCTCAAATAGCTGATCAACCAAAACAAAAGAATGGGCGTCAGGTTTAAGATAGAAAGATGCTGATTTTACTTACGTGCCACATTTTTCTCCATTTTTCTATCGATAACATCATGTCATAAAGAGTCAGAAACCACATAAGCTAATCTATTTGGAACTGTACAGATGGTATATTTGGATATGTATGCCTGTGCATGCATGGTGAGAGAGCTTGAAGTAAAACGATAAATTCAGCCCAGACTCAATCCACACTACATGGTTCGGGACTCAATATTTTGAACACAATTTTAAAGAACAACAATGACAACTGTACTCAGTATTGGCAGAATTTTCTAATGCGAGCAGAGCTGGGCGCCAGGAGGAGTGCAGCTTACAACATGCAGGAATGTCTGATGATTGGTGCTGCTTGTTTGTAGACTTTGGGGTTCGAACAAAGGAAGCACATTAGACACCATATTCAAAGGTCAATTTCATAGATGGACCTGAGGTCCACCTGAGTCCTTTGTGTAAGTTTCTGTGGACAATGTGGATTGTTAAAATTTAAGCTGCCTACATAATATATTGAACTCTTATTTCACAGAGGTGTTTTAATGTGGACCCTTAGGACAGAATGTTTATTCTCCAAGATGAACATTTTTGCAATGTACGAAACAATATTTCAGACCATGACTACACCCCATTCAGGCTTGGAGTTTGCTTCCATTACTTATTAGGCACAGCAGCTTTGTTGCTTCAGTGAAAAACAAACAAAGCAAACTTCAGGCAGCAAACATGTCTTGGCTGATTGATTATATTTGGACAGAGAGCAGAACTGTAAATATAATTTCTGGCAGAACCATTGCTTTAAAGCAAGAGTGAAGAGTGGAGTCCAGCCCTCTTGCCTGTCACATCTTCCTACACACAGCCAACTCACTTAAACTTCCTCTGAGCGCCTCCGCCAAGCTGGGAGAGGAAATATGACTGACATTAATAATCGGGGGAAGGGAAAAAAAATCCCTCTGAATAGAAACATAAGCCCTCCTTCTGCCTCATGCTTGATTTGTTTTCCGGTGCCATCGTTGGGGAGCCGTGGGTCTGATGGATATACACTGTTGTAATTTCATTAGAGCCATTACAAGGGACATCCACATAGGACTAGCTAATTGCACTATTATAATGAGACAGGAGGAAGCAGTTGCAATCATCACACAGTCAGTTGTTCATTAAACAGATGAGAAATGGAGCATGGTTGCTGCTGCTAAGATACATACTGAAAACTTAGCAAAAACAAAAAAATGTGGGCATATTTGTGTGTATGTTGTGCACTTCTGTCCAAAACTGTTTAGCTGATGTCACAAAGTAAAGTTTTTCTAATCAATTTCTGAACCTTCGAAAGCTCAGAGCAATAACACTCACTAAAACCAGCCATGTAGAATGAAGAAAAGTAGGAAACTGAGTAGGTGAAAGCTGTTTGCTCAGCTGTGGGTGAGATTTACTTCTTGTATGTGTAGGATTAGCACAACAGAAGCCGCTCCCATACCCCACTTAAGGTCAGAACCATCCCAACAACACTAACAAATAAAAACATTCTCATGCTGGCGGTTTCTAAATAATGTAAAAAACTGACAAGGAGCAAAACAAAACTTGAGTGAACGGGGGAGAATATTCTACAACAGCATGAATGGAGCATTATAGAACAGTATGGATGGGGCCTGCATTCTAGTTAAAGAGAACATTAAATAATCCAAATGAAATAGAAAATAAAACTATGCATCCTACAACAAAGTCAACAGAGTAGAACATTCTACAACAGCATGAATGGGGTGAGCGTGCTAGAAGAGTGTAAAAGTGAGGATATTCTAAAACAGTGTGTATGAAGGAGAGCATTCTAGGGCAGTGCAAATGGGGGAGAAGATTATAAATCTGAGTGAATGAGGAAAACATCCAAGAAAATTGAATATAGGATGATGAGCAAAGTTTAGGAAATTTGAAAAACTGTGCAGAGCAGAGGTACTACAAGACCAGGACTGGGTGCTACAAGACCAGGACTGTTCTAGAAGAATGTGAATGGTGAGAATCTAAAACTATGTGATGGAGGGACACGTTCCAGAATTCATCAATGCACAGGTCTGAAAAACTAAACAGATTTTTTTAGTTTGCTGGTGATCCAGAAGGAAGAATGTGTATCAGACAGTAATGAGTGGTTTCTTGAGTTCTTGCAAATAAAATTTAAATAACAGCACATGAGTCAACTATTGTGTGCTTCATTAAAGGGGGATCGGTTCAAACTTTCTCCATTCAGTTACACAATGGGCATATGCTGGAGCTAGATGTCAGCACATTGCTGCTGGAATCAGTGTTGTCACAAGTGAATGATGTTTCCACTGTGAAAAACGTAAATGCAAAAGACTCACCAATTTCAGTTTCTCTTTCTTCTTCTTGCCTGGATTGGAGCCTGATGAGCTCGGCCCAGACTCCTGACTAATCACGTTCCCATCATCATCAACATCACCATCGTTGTCGTCTTCAAAGCACCAGTCTGGGAGCTGGGGGGGAGCGGGTGCGTCATCTACATCACCGTAGCGGCGAAAGAGCTCTTTCAGGTACTCTCCTTTGTAGATGCCGGGAGAGCGGGCCTGGGCAAATGCCGCCACAGCTGCCTCAACGCTAAATAACAGAGAGAAACATACTTCACTACAGCAAACTGTGCTGAAAGTTTCAAAGTTTGGACAACAAACACCTTGTTCAATTGACTACATTTGCTCAATTAAACAACTTCATTTTTTTCACAAAACATTACTTTAACAACGTACCATGCAGAATTCATCTCAGTCCCAGTGGGCCGGTGTCAAACAGCTGGGTAATTTGATTGCTCAAACACACCCACAGAACCCGGCAATTTTCATATGACTTGAATCAGGTGTCTCTGTGCTGGGTGTCACGAAACAGTGCTGGCTACCGGCCCCCAAGTCCATGAAGACGTAAACATGTCACAGTCAATAATGGGCTCATGAAACGCATGACAGTTAATAGCCATGAAAGGTCACATGTTCGTATTCACTGCGTTCATGTGTCCGAGCCTGGGAGGCAAAATAAATGATCCTTTCCATCCCACACCCTTTTTTAAATAACAGAGACACTGTCAACATTTCCTCCCAGGTCCAAAACAAGACGCTGTACTGAATGATTGTCCCGAAAGTGACCTTCTCAGAGCCCATTTGTGAGTGTGCCTCAGAGCCTAAAGATACATCAGCGCTTCGCTATCTAAAATGAATAATTTATCGCATACTGCAGAGGCTTCTGAGACGTTTCCATTATTTCACTCCCTTTAGAGAGTGCAGCTTCTGTAAGACTGATCAGACTATGAATCATTGCAGTTTTATTATATCACACCTTCAAAATCCCAGTATCTGCAACAAGTTGACAAGGCAAACGTCTCCATATTGCTGGACACTTTGGGTCACTTCACCCTTTTGATGATGCAACCTTGCACCGCAGTGCGTCTCCCTTAGCGCCGGACAGGTCCGCGCACCAGGCCGCAATGTAAATCTTTCATCATTTCTATTTTAGGGCTGTTTATTTTCAGAGTGTCTGGGAGGTGGGTGAATGACGCAAGCCAGTGCACAAACGCGAACACACACACGCGACACTCGCGGCCTCTCACCTCCAGTCCATTTTCTCCACAAGATAGGCACAGATCAAAAATCCTGTCCGATTGAAGCCATGGGTACAGTGGACACCTGTGGGGAGAAGAAGAGACAGCATGAACGAATGATCCACAGCTTACTCACTCACTCACCCACCCACCAGCCTCTCCTCCTCTCCATCTCTCATCTATCCATCACTGCTTTATCAGGGGCACTGGCTGCTTCCATTCTGCCACTTCAGTCAGTGTCTCATTAAATGCGTGTAAGCTTTCTGTACAATCAATCTCATTACTGCCCCAGGTCATCACATGACGGATGAGGCATCATGCCGGCTGGGCTTCAGGTCAGGAAAACAGATGGGTGGCAGGCAGGGCGAAGCTTTGGGTTCTGCAATAGGGGCGGGTGTGGCTGTACAAAAACAGACAACGCCACTCTAACTGTGAAAATTCGCCAAATTAAATACTGATATTGCATTTATGAGTTGGAGGCTTCACTTTAGCTTTCTGCTAAATATACAATACTGTGCAAAAGTCTTAGCTTTGAAGTTTTATTTTTTCATGTGTCTGTTTACTACTGCGCAGTAATGTAAAGTTACAGTTGGAACACGAATATTGCAGTAAATACAAATAACAATACAGTAAATAGTGGTTTTATGTATGGCCAAATGTTCAACCTCTCTCCCCATGGCAGCCCAGTATTACCTGTAGCTACCATCAAATGCCTGGGCTAGCTCAATACCTTCAATAGATCAATAAAATGTAAATTAGACGTGTTGCTTATGGAATTTTATCAATCCAAGCACTGACTGGAGGCACAGTGCAGAAGTCCGGAAACAACTCTGTGGTGTTCTAAACAGCTCACAAAATATCAACTACTTTTTAAGAAAAAAAATCCACTGCTGACACAAATGGCTTCGAACAAGTTGAATGTGTCTAAGACTTCTGAATAGTACTGTATGTTGTCTGCTTTTCTGGACACCTTCATGGAGAGCACCACTTACACTTGCTGCTCAAAGCAGATGAATGCTAAATCTTTAACAATTTCATTTTTCATTAACGACATTCAATAGATATTTTTTAAAATGTGGATATCTGATTTTTTTAAAATGTGGATATAGTGAATTCTATGTGATTTATTTTTTCCTTTTAATGAAAATTCTTAGACTGAGCCATAGAGACCCTGTTTCTGTGTACATGGCCTTGAATCTAATCAGCTCGTATTGTACCAGAAGAAAAAAGGCACAAAAGCCGCATGTTCTCGACCTGGACAAAGAAAAGAGACACAGAGGGATTGTTCAATGTCTTTATAAAAAATGAACCTTTAGAAAGGAAGAGCAGTGAATATGGGTGTAAACTGATATCAAAATATTTACCATAATGCAAGCAATAGCAATACAGTTACTTAATAATAATAATTATTATTATACAAAATACATAAATGTTGTGGTAAATCAATAGATATTGCACTGTTTTTCACATTTGTTTGTTCTTTCATAAACCACTGCTTTCAAAATCCTGTTGTTGCTATCGGAAATTAAGTTGCTGATATTTATGATGTTATGATCAGTAAAATGACAAAATTATGAAGATTCTCAACTGGGTGGCTGTTTAAATTTAAGACAACTTTAACATCCTTTGAACAAAAAGGTAAACACATTGTTTGGTGTCTCATCCTTTCAGACGACTCTCAGGCAGATCTGATTCGGCACAAACTGGTGGAGTCTGAGAAATGTCATTAAAGCAAACGGGGAACACTACGAAACTCTGAATCCCATGGAAATACTTTAAATTCACGTAAATCCTTTGAACATCATTTGGTAAATTGTCTGATAAAGAAATCTGTAGTGAAAAATGACTTTTGGCCCCCAACGTATATATATGAAACAATGTGCTGGGAAAAGTATGAGTGTGTCATAAGTTCAACAAAATGAGCTAAGTAACACACAAACATAAAAACAGAGCCTGTAGTTACTATTAATTAATATAGTTACGTTCATTTCAACTCTAATTCTTATGTATAGAGCTTTTCACAATAACCCTGGTCACAAAGTAGCTTTATAGAAATCAGTTTCTGGTGCCTCAGTGAGCAATCCCCACACTCATCAAGGGCAAAGCAAAAATTCCTTGAATGCAACAAAGAGAAACCCTGAAAAGGACCAAAGGCTCAAACAGGGAACCCAGCCTCCTTTGATCGACACCGGATAGCAAAACAAGAACTGAGTAATAAGAATAATGAATAAAGAAATGGCTAATGAATATAAAACAATGAATAATGAGTTACAAAACAAAGCGAGTCCATCCATTACACAGAGGCATTCGGATTAACAGAAATCTTTTGCAGGTTATGTAAAATGAATCAGAGAGATTGTTAAATTCATGACTGCCAGGACCTGTCAGTGTAAACAGGTAAAAACATCTAAAGTAAAAAACTAAAGTTTAAAGCAAGTGTTCAATGTGTATTTGTTTCTCAAATCTGACTTTTAGACTTCAGAACTCAGAACTGACCAAATCTGATTTATATAAACAAACTGTATTCACCTTTGCTGGCATTTTATCAATGGTTGCCATCCTCACAATGAACACCTGAGTATGCTGACTGAGTAACGGAAAATCTGGTGACCTGGTGGTTAGGGAGTCACCACTGCAATCAGAAGATGGTGGGTTTGAATCCCAGGACTGCCAGTGGCACCACCCTTGAGCAAGGTACCGTCCTCACACACTGCTCCCCAGGTATGCTGTGGTTTGTTCATATGTGACAGAAACAGCCACTTTACACTTTATATTTACAAGCAGAGATCTCAAAGTGTATACTTCACTCACAACTGGAACTATCAGAACGATCAACTACAGAAAAGCAACAATGTGTCAACTCTACGTAGGGATGGGTTTTGAGAACTGGTACTGGTTCCTGACTGGTCAGTACAGAACTTCTGGAGATCCTGGACAAATGGTGCTGCTATCCTTTAATGAATTCTAGTAGCTACATTTCCAAATGGTTGATGCTAGATTGGATCAATGAGACTGACAGGAGCAATGCTCTGCACATAACCACCACACATTTGTAGCAATTGCTCCTCCCTCCTTGAATATCCAGATAACAGGTTAACTCCTTATTTCTCCAAAAAGTCATACGGTTGAAAACAACTGTTCTTCAAATCATCATATCTTTTCGTGTGATGTCTAATTTTTTTTTGCACAACATTATGGAGAGTAGCATCAATAAGAGTATCGCATCAATATGCAGCATCAGTATCCGTCGAATCCTAACAACACCCATCCCTTTCTTTTAAAAACTTCAGCTCACCATATTTCGGGCAATTTTCTTGTTGCACATTTATATCAGGACCGTATCCAAGATCAAGTTCATCACTGATTTTCTTAGTAAAAGGTACAAAGAACAAACCTAACAGATTCACAATTACTACAGATATACTGAATTAAACATAAAAGTCATGGTGCATTTACTGTTTTGTTATTAATTTCTAAAATGTCAAACTCAAATAAATGTTGTATTTGTTTGTCTATTACGTTTAATTGATAATGTCTGCTGAATTCCAGATCCTCACTCATCTCATGTTAGAGCCCACCAGTAGCTTTGCAAAGAAACTCCATCAGGCGCTGTGACAGCGAGTGAGCGTGCGACATTAAGCCCCCTGGCCTCTCACTGCTTCTCTCTTTATCACTCTCTCCCTCCTGGTCCTCTGATCTCTAATCTTTCTCTTTCTTCCCCCTGACCACTCATTCTCTGACTAATTCACCTCCACCATTTCACACAGTCGCTCACCCTGTCTCACTCACTAACAAAGCTCTTCCTTTCACTCATACTGTCAACCACGAGCTCCCTCTCTCTCTCGCTCCCCCACTCACACTTCACTCTCTTACTAATTCATGCTCACTAACTCACTTGCTGTTCTGACAGTCTCTCTCTAATGGGTTTCTGTCCCAACAAGCCATGGAGGAAAACAAACCCATCTTCACATTTTAATTTACGCAATCAACTAAAGTTATCCACTACTTTTTTTAAGTAGCTGATTTCCTTTAAGTCAGTCTGCAGAAGGCAGGTTTGGTTCCAGATGTCTCTTTGGTCCCCAGCTATTGCAGGGATTTGATTATTCCACCACCAGAACACATGATTTAATGAATTTAAGCACTGGATGATAATTCCTATGGAGATTCTACAGGGAGATGTTTAAACGTGGTTAAACAAACACATGTACTGGGGGTCCTCGAGTTACGACACAGATCCGTTCCTTCGACAGTGATGTAACATGAATTTTTGTACGTTGAAACACACTGTAGCCTCAGTCACTGACAGATCCTAACACAGCTGTAAAATCATAAAAACACCACTAAGCCACAGAAAAAGGAAAAGGACAACTCCCTCACTCATATGCCACGTTACTGCGTATTCTTCCACCGGGCGCAACCGAACTAGTTCGTCCATGTAGTCCGATACTAATGGCGCAATCCAAGTGGGAGTGAGTGGCGTAAATTCAAAACATCGTATGCTGCGACAGTTTTAACCCGCGGACCCCCTGTACAGTGTATTATATATACACAGTGTACACGTGTGAATATAATGCGTATATTTACATGTGTAAAAATATATTTATAGATACACACACATACACAGGGTGTGTATATATACATTTTACATATACATTTTACATATGTGTGT
>JBBPCX010000160.1:19494190-19516279 GCA_037974365.1 Hydrocynus forskahlii
ATAAGAATAATAAGAATAATAATAATAATAATAATAATAATAATAATAATAATAATAATATAGAATAACATTTGCAACATATTTGAAGAATCCAAACCTGAAATGAAGATTTTTGTAACAGCCTTTTACAAAGTCAGGGCCACTTTGTTGATTCTGGCATTGGTGGTTAGATGTTCATTAGGGGCCCTCACACCTCCCAGACTGACAGACAGTCGGAGGTCTTCAGAGACTGTGATGATGAGGGGCAGTTTTGACCCTCATCATAACCCCTATGTGACCCCCTCTCCTCCCAGGACTGTTACCCCACCCTTCCCACTGCCATCCCCGGGGAGCTTGTTTCCACGGCAGCAATAAGCCAGTCACTGCAGCGAGAACAATAAAATTTATATATTCCGCCCCTGAGGTCTGCATTGTGCCGCGTACAGTTCGGTGGAGTGGGGCAGTATGGGTGGCTGAACAGACTTGCAGCTTTAAGTCAGAGCTCAAGAGCGCCTCCATCAGGCTGCAGGAGGAAATCACACAATGAGCACCACGCACAACAACGCAAGCAAGCAGCAGTCAGATGAGGACAAGCGTAGAGGTGTTACGATGTGTACTCTAAGATGTTTCTTTTTCAATACAGCACAGACAAAGTTACATTTTATTACCTGAACACTATTAGTACAATTTTAATTTTAATAGTCCACTGCAGAATCTTGATTTTCATACTTTAACTGGTCCCTTAACCTTCAACCCAAAACTTAAAACTAACCTTCACCTTCTTAAACCTAAAACTAGTACCAATCCCAACCCTAACCCTAAAGCCGAGTTTCAGTAGATAACTTATTAGTAATCTGTATATCTGTTAATAATCCACCGGGGGCAATCAAAAGAAAGTGGCACCAAACTATTAGTGACATCAGGTTTTCCGAACAAAGATATCCCTAAAAGAGAGACAACCATCGGGTTCACTACAGCCGTCTATTTAAATGCATACTTTTACCTCACACTCTTACCAGCTGCTGCAGCCTTCAAGTGCCAGAGCAGAGATATACAGATGAGGGCATGAGTAACAGTTAAACAGCAATGCAGGGTCTAAGATGGCTCCCTACTCCCAACACTATAAAACACTACGTAGGGATTAAAATACAGGTTCCTGCACCCAGTGTATGTTATGTCTAACAAAGATCCATTACAGATGTGGCCCTGTGTGCAAAATATCATAATGGACTATAGTGCACTATATGGGTGTGGAAACTGAAATTTCATAACTTACATAACACACTATAGAGGAAGTAGGGAGTCATTTTCAAAGTGCGTCCATACAAATGTGTTACTAACAGCTACTAACGGACAGTAACGTAGCGGTAGCAGTATTAGAAGTTACTCTGGCTGGGGTATCAGTGTTGGCATCAGACGTGAAAAGCGCCACTCCTAGTGACGGAGCTCTTTGACTGTGACTGCAAGGGCTGTTCAATTTCTCAGAGCGCCACTTATCATTTGGCCATTACAAGCTAAATTAAGCCCAGAATGAGATCATTAAAAGCCACAGTAGATTACATGTGGCTTGAAATTTACACCGAGAAAGGCAGGAAAATCCTCAGAGAAGCAGACAAATGTTTAAGTCCTACCTCAGCTGACACTACAGCCTAGACCCTTATCCCCCAAATCCTCCAGCGCGATACTTCACAGATTATGAAGAGTGAGACAGCTGATAATATATGAATTCATCAGGTTTAGTATGCTAAAGCTTTTGTACATAGATTAAAATACATTTTGTATACTTAGTTTTTATGAAAACAGTGTAAAATGAGCTTAAACTGCCATTAATCAGCTCTTCAATTGTGGTGCAGAGTACTGCATCTTCTACAGTGTGTGGAGGCCTTAATGCTCAACTACCCCACAGGAAGAAATAAATAGCTAACATGAAACAGCAATGCGAGCGTGTGCGGTTTCAGGCTAGATCAGTTACAAGGCTGGATCGGATTCATTCTTGTTTTTTCCCCACGATACACGATCCTGCATTTTCTGCCGATACACAAACCCATTAGCGCTGATGTGATTTCACACCTGACTCAGAGGAAGTATGAGGGTGTTTACACACGTGATTTGTTTTACACACCAACGAATTCCTGTGATTGGATTACTAAAATCCCACACGGAAGTGGTCAGAGTTGAGCCCTTACTACATTCAACACCACATTCGACTAATAAATGGAATGCATGGAATTATTCATCATCATACAGGCATTTAGTGACAAATATGCAAAGAGGGTGGGGGGGTGGGGAAATCACAAACGGAAGTAAAACAGAAATTATGCACGCATTAATGTGCTTTTTACAAAGGAAAGTGAAAATAGAGCTCATGTGGTGTCAGTAGAGATGAAATGCATTAAAGTAATCCAGCCAAATAATCTCCATACACAATTCAGAAAAGAAACACACGTCAATGTGAGGTGAAAACAGCCTCCAGGGATTCGGAAGAATAAAGGCAGGTGCTGAAATACTCTGTATAAATAAGTAGTTTCAGCTGATGGCTATGTTTCATTACTTCTTTGATGTTAGTGCTGCAAAACCTACTTTTAATATACACATATATACATAAAAAAATACATCATCCAACAGTTGTTGTTTATCTCGAAGCTAAGGAGAAGCACAGTCCATGAACACCTGCGTTGTGTGAATCATCCGACTGCTCACAGGATACGAAACACCAAAGTCAGAGATCAGGCAGCACACTTGCAACTCAGCCAGATTCAATTCATTTAGTTGCTTAATAGTGCCTAATTTCGCAGCCAGCATCTCCAGTTCCCACACATCACAGCTACAGCAAAGGAGGGAAAACATTAAATTGCTCGCAGTATGAGGAACACTAGCTCAAGCAATAAAACCTGGAAAAAAGAAAAGTTACTTATCAGAGATGTTCTAAAATATGCAGAGACTTTAATAAAATTTGGTTCCTGTAGCGTGAAATACAACTGTAATGAAAGAATTTTCCATGGGATGTTTTATTCATTGATGTGAACGAAGGAGATGTCAGTCATGTATAAATTCGGCCTCAATCCTAGAACATTCCTTATCATCCCAGCTGGGGACTGAATCTAAAGATTGTAATGCAGCAGGGAGGCAAAGAAAGCCTGGAGCGGTGTACGGCATCACTGCATGTCAAGCCATCAGTGACAGTCAGTCTACTCCTGCTGTAACAGCAGAGCAAAAATAACATTCTCTACAACTGTAAAGACAGGGGGTGATGGAAAACAAAAGATATAGCTCTGACTGAGCCACCGCAAACGGCTCCAAAATCCATTTAAAGACAACTTTAACAGCTCTGAAGCACTGTAAAACTTCCAACGCTGGATTCGTTTGGCATAGCAAGAAGTTCAAGACCACTGTGACAGTACTGTGGCTCCCCCTACTGGAGGAGAGAGATACTCATACACATTTTCTTACTATGAGACACACTGCTCTTACTATCAAACAACTCAAGACAAATATAACCTATTATGTGTAGTTAAAAACATAAATCACAATGTTTTTGTGAACATGGAATACTCCAACTTCTATACTATGTGAACATGTAATACTCCAATTTCTATACTGCTACACGTTAACTTGCTATACAACTGAGATACTGTAATTACAATGTAGTCCTCTGTTGTCTTTTCTCAGACTATGACCATTTGTCATACGTGAACACACCACAGTGCACAGCGTGAACAGCACAAAATTCTTCTCTACATTTAACCCATTCACCAAGTGAAGCAGCGGCAAGCCAGGAACACAGCACCCAGGGAGCAGTATGTGGGGATGGTACCTTGCTCAAGGGTACCTCAGTGGTAAAGATTGGAGTGAGGGTCTAATTGTGTTGGCTAGAACACTGTCCGATAGCATTTTTCAAAACCAACCAAAAGTGGTCCAAGGAAGGATCACCTCTGAACCAGCAGCAGGGTTATGCAAGATTAAAAAGCTAACTGATGAACGTGGGGAGCGAAGGCTAGCCTGCCCTGTCCGATTTCACAGAAGAGCTACCCTCACACAAACTGCTGCAAACGTTTATGCTGGATATGATGGAGAGATGTGAGAATACACAGTGCATCACAGATTACTACATATAGAGCTACATAGCTGCAGACTGCCCATGCTGACCACTATTTACCAAAATCACCTACAATGGCCACCTGAACATCAAAACCGGACGAGGGAGCCATGGAGGAAGACGGCCTGGGAGGCATGTTCCATGTGGTCGGTCAGGTACCTGTGTATTACATGCCTGGGGAAGAAATGGCACCAGGATGCACTGTGGGAAGAAGGTGAGCTGTGGAAGCAGTGTGATGACCTGGACAATATTCTGCTGGGAAACCTTGGGTCCTGGCATTCATGTGGATGTTACTTTGGCACCCAACACTTACGTAAACTGTGTTGCAAACCAAGAACACCCCACGGCAGCAGTATTCCCTAATGACAGTGGCCTCTTTCATCATTGTTATGTGCTCTGCCACACTGCAAAAAGTGGTCGCGAATGGTTTGAAAAACATGACAGATTTCAAGGTGTTGACTTGGCCTCCAAGATCCCAAATTGATATAGGATGAGGGATCAGGTGGTTTTAATGTTATGGCTGATCTGCGTATTTATTAAATTTTCTATCTGAGCTTAAAAATCTTTAAATCAATCAAATCACATGGATAAACACCTTTCCTTTTGCCACTTTCAAGACTGGCGTAGAAACTCTACCTAAAATATTTTTTTTAATTGCACATCATCAAAAAATAGTTGTTGTCAGATGCCCATTCAAAGGTTACTTTAGACAAAACAGAACAGATGCTGTAGCATTCATACTTTAGCAAATGAGCACATATTGGCTTTTACTATTGTTTTTTGCAGCTCTTACCTTTGTACCATCCATTTTCTGCCATGGCAATGCAAATTTCCCTCTCTCATCAAGAGAAATCGCTTTGCAGTAGTTTTTAAAGCAGCATAATATTATAATAGTAATTTATAACTGCTTCCAACAAAACCAGCATCAAACTTAAACGTAAACGTACCTATCAGCTCAGTGGGATTCTTCTGCATGAAGTGTTCACATAACCTGATGAACATCTCTGTAGTCTCCACTGTGGGACATTCTCCATGACTGTATAGGGAGAAAACTACATTACCCTGCAGAACAACAAAACATTGTTCCCATTCAAAGGGATCCAATTAACAAAAGGTTTACAGTAAAAAACCCAGTACATTCAATGCCAGAAACATACCCTTTGCACTGCAGCTTTACATATTTGATCCCTTCTTTTTCAATCTCTGTCCGGTCATAAAAGCGGGTTGTGTTCGTCAGGTCAACAAGCAAGCCCATCTTGACCTAAGAAGAAAAATTATTTGACATTACCTCATTTATAGAAAGATAACAACTACTAACACAGCTAACAAATACCTACAGTGACACCATATGGAAACAACAAAAGACATTCCAGCATACCTTCAGACTTTTAAGATAGTTGGACAGCATACTCGGGTGGAACCTGTTCTCCTCTGGAACAGAATCATCATATCTGGGACCCAGCATGGTTTTCATCGGTAAGAACTTACCTGCATAATAAATAGAGGGGACAGAATCAAGCTTCTAACCTGTTTTTATTCACACTTATTTACATCATAATTATGACCATAGCTGAATTATAAGTAACAGTTCCAATGAAATAAAAGTACTTATTCTATATAAGGCATTTAGCAGACTGCATTATCCAAAGCGACTTCCATTCCCTAACTACAGGGGACAGCCTCCCTGGAGCAACTTGGGGTTTAGGGTCTTGCTCAGGAACCCAGTGGTGGTCTGCTGAAGGTAGGATTCGAACCCGTGACCTCTACTCTACTCTACTACTAGGCCTCTACTACACCACATGTATATTTGGGATAAAAAAAGAACCTTCTCCATTTCATTCATTCACATTTAGTTGCTACTTCGGTTTAACTTTCATTCTTTTCAGTCTTGTGAGAACCCTGAGGATGAGAGCCTTTGTAGGTACCCCTGCACACTAACAAAAGCATTAAACAAATTTACATCAAAAACCTAAAAAGTACAATTAAACAATGTTTCGTATTTGTGTACCATTTCAGCAACACTTTAAACTCTTGGATTTGAAAATGAACTAAATTTGTATTATTGACAAGCAACATCCTATTGGATCTGTATCAGGTCTATAACAGTTATTGTTATTGATCACTTTTGAGTAAAACTTTCTTCTTCTCTTTTAAACCCTTCTCTTTCGTGACTGAAAACATCCTACATACATGAAAATATACAATGCAACATCTCATTTGAATGGCAACAATACCCCTTGTGTAGTCAGTACTCATTTAAAAACTAATTTCTTCATCTATTTAGTTATTTAGTAAATCTTACAAAGTTAAGAGCTACACTACCAGTCAAAAGTTTTGGCACACACTAAGATTTTCTACATTTGCATGTCCCTCATTTAATATTCACTAAAAATGCACTCAATATTCTTTGCAGACAAATAAATGTACAGTATGTTCACAGTATTAGAATGAGTAGTTCAATACTGTCATAAAAAGCCACCTGATATAATTATAATGTGGATCACCAGACAACTGTTAGAGATTTAACTAACCATTAAGCGACAGCCAGTGGGATGACACAGTTAACTACTGCATTTAAAATTAAAGGACAGTCTGCAGCACCACACAATCAGTTAATAGGATGTCAGACATGCACTTTTAGATTATTTCCATCTTATAAAGGAAAGTTGTTTTATTTGACATATTTTCATTTATAGTTTTTCAGGCAACAACTTTCCAATGCTTAACAAGAATAAAAATCTGCAGGATATGAACAAATGGATAAGTAGTATTTGTGGTTTGCAGTGTATTTGTTCAACACAGTACAGAGTATGGAGTACTAAACTAGATTGTCCCAGGTACAGAAGCCACCAAACCCATGTGGTCAGAGACCCCCAGGACCAATGGAACCCAGTCCATCACAGCTTTGCTGTTGTCCACGCTTCCCATTTTCAACCATTTGTAGTTCTTTTGGGGATGCAAAAAAGAGATCCCTAACAAAGTTTTGGCTGACCTACAATCACTGGATCTACAAAAACTTGCACATTTTCACATTTTTCTACTAGTTTAGAGTTTATGTTTATAGTTCATTAAAATGTGTGTATTCTATGAGTCTTTTTGTACTCTGAAAATTCTGCAACCGTGCATACATATATATCTGAGACGACAAAGTTTACTTGTTTCCACTTTGCAGTTCCATGAGGAAGTCTGGTGGAGTTTTGCGATTAAAGATTAAAGCACCAACACTTCTTTCTGAGTGTAACTTCAGGATGTATTTACCAGTATTCCCCTCTATTCCCCAGTGAGCAAGACACAAATCAGGCATGATAGGGCACCAGTTTGTGTGTGTGTGACAGAGAGAGACAGAGAGAGAGAGAGAGAGAGAGAAAGAGAGAGAGAGAAAACCTGAGCTCGGTTCTCCCTGAACAGCACCAGCACAGAGGGGTCAAATGACGTTTCGAGGCTGAACTTTTTGCAGGCTTAGCTGAACACACACACTAATCCCACCTCCTTCAGCAGCCACGACTTTCTGTTTTCATCCTTAACTGCTTGCTCTGTTGCCACGACTATAAAGTCAAACCCTAACTTTTATAAAAGCTTTAATGTGCGACGTGTTTTAATATGCGATTCAGTCCAGCTACAGTCTGCAGGTATCCCAGCAGTTTAGTAAACAACTCCAAACACCAGCTGGGACCGTTAGCCGTTAGGTACGATAAGCTAATCTATATAGCCATGTTCTTTTAAAATTGCGTTTCTGAGGGCTTTAATGTCTGTTTACATCAAGGGTGCTGGTCCATTATTTAAAAAATTGCTTCGCATCTTTAAGCTGGCAAGTCAGAGTTTATTCATTTGTTCTAGCTGAAGTTAGGTTAGCTAATAGGCTAGGCTAACGTGCTAGGCTAAAGCTAAGTTGAGCGTTTTGCAGGAGAGCGTGTTTACAGGAGCTCACCGGCCACAGGCTGTCCTCTCCTGGGACAGTTTCGCCATCGAGGAGGTGGTCCCGTGTGAGACATGGTGTCTGAATTTTGTTTTTGTAGTCTCCTGCTCGAGAAGGTAAGCTAGCGGAGCATCAGAGTGAGGCTCTCCCGGACTAGAACTCCTGGACGCGGGCTGCTGCTCGCCGGCCTCCTGGTCTCTCACAGCGTCTCAGCCTGTCAACAAGAACCCGCCCTAACAGAAACCTCTCCTCCGGCCTGGGACTGCACCTAAAAACGGACAAATCTCCACAAAGCAAGCGCTCACAGACCTGTCATCCAAACTACAAAGTAGTGAATGGGCAACAGCTTGGAACGAGGATTCGAAACTGTGAACCGAAGCATGCATGAATCGATACAGTGATTCAAACACAGGGCTGCCTCATCGTCTTGACATCGTTTTGTACACTATGTGTACAAAAGTATTGGGACACACCTCTTGATTGTTGAATTCAGGTGGTCCCTTTTACTTCCAAAGAAGGGCAACTGTAATGCTTTATCATACCAGGACATTTTCCTACATTTTCCATAAACTTCCTACTAGACTTTCCTCTTCTCCTTTTCCCTGCAGCTCCATCCTCAGCATCCTTCTCCCAATATACCAACGTACTTTGGTGTTAATGTATGAAAGATTTTACCACTTCTGTGTCAAAATCAAACCTATGTCCCTGGGCCACTGTTTGGTAGTTCTTCTCAAACACACTCACTACCTGGCAACACAGGTGAGTTGAACCAGGTGTGTTTGAGCTGGGAAAGCATGGGACTTTGCTGGAGGCTGGACCTCCAAGATCGGAGTTGGAGATCCCTGCTCTAGCGCAAGTGCTAACAGCTTCCATTCTTCTTGGAAAGTGGAGTTCTTTTGGAGTTTCTGTGGGAATGTGTGCCCATTCATTCTATAGAGCTTTTATGAGGTCAGACACTGATGTTGGATGAGAGGGCCTGGCTCGCAAACTCTGTTCCAGTTCATCCCAAGGATGTTGGATGGGGTTGAGGTCAGGGTTCTGAGCGGGTCAGTCAAGTTCTTCCACACCGAACTCATCCAACCATTTATGGAGCTTGCTTTGTGTACTGAGGCACAGCCTGGAATAGAAAAGTGCCTTATTCAAACTGTGTCCACAAAGATGGAAGTACGGCATTGTCCAAAATTTCTTGGTATAATTTATATATCTCTGGCAATGGACATGATTGAAACATTAATTCAATTATTAAGTGGTGTGTCCCAATACTTTTGTCTATATAGTGTAAATAAAGTCGTAGGAACTGATGGGAATCTAGCATTTTTGTGCAGTGCATGCTGGATATTGTAGTGAGATGGACGACAACACATATACAGATGAGCCTTAGGGATGCAATGTGTCATAATATTTCAAAAAAGACAAATAACATTTTACATGCTGCTTTTAAGCCACTTTAATTTTTTGAATGCTAGTTTTATGCCTTTTTGCCAGATTTTATCCGAGAGGCAGTTAACAGCTTCATAAGTCTTCATAAAGCCCTGTTACTTTTCAATAGGGTCCGTCTCATTCTTGTCCAGCTTACTGTGCCCCTGTTGGCTTTGCCAAAGAATTTCTGACAAAGAATGAGACTGAATATTCCATCACGATCCCCGCTAATCTCACAGTCGTGCTTTTGACAGCGAGATAAAGTCTGAAACACTTCATAGATTTGAATAAAAGAATCAAAAGGCAGAACGCAAAACATTGGCAGTCTGGCACTGTCAAACTCAAAGCCCTCCGAGATGGACGTAAACATATTAACCACTGGACTGTGTTTTTTAAATTGGTAAATAAAAACTGGGTGAGCCTGTGGGGCTGTGTAACTCTGCTCTCCATGCAATGACTACATCTAGCCAGCAGAGGGGCTTTGTGTCTTCAGGGAAATCTCTTATCCAAAGAGCTAAACCAATACTGAACAGATGAAGTTGGCTTTCAGATAAGGCGGAACATAAGACGTTAGGTTGCAACGTCTTAAATAACACTGGAAAACAAAGATTTTGATAATAAAACATGTGACTGGCATTAAACCGACTGTGCTGAATCCAAATCTGCAATCAAAATTTTCCTAGCACGTCCAGATTTTGTTATAGGCATAATATTGTTATACCATAATATGTGGTATGTCTGATACACGTACTGCGGTACACCAACATAATAACAGCTGTTTCTGTCACGTGTATGTTTGCTACTGGCTCGAAATACGTTTCCTATTTAAATTCAGTGCTGTGAGAGTTTAGGCCTGTCTCAGTTTAAGACGAGACGGATCACAGGTTTGTCTACTTCATAGGGTTTTCTTGGATATAGGGTAAGCAAAACACGAGTGGGCGCAGCTGTGTCAACCATCCTGACAATTTTTGTTACATTTGTGGTAAATAGATGCTGTGTGATCATGACCAAGAAAGTGATGATTGCTTACAAATACTGTTTTGGATGTAAAATTGGAGAGCGGGATAAAAGCTGGGTCTCATATCTGCTGTACTGTTTGTTACTCTGGCCTCACTCGGACGTTCAATGGCAAAAGGAAAGCTGTGCCCTTTACCATTTATTTCTGGATTTCCAAAGTTGTGTGCGGCCCTAAAAACCATATGGGGCTCCATGAGCATGCAATATTTGCTTTTTTAAATTTGTGACAGTTCCTGGAAATTTGTATTTCTCCTGTTTAAAAGTATTATTGTTTTACTATTGTTACCTCAGCATTTATTTATTATTTTACAAAGAAATAGACATAGGTGATTCTATATAAGACATATCTTCTTGATAGCTATAATTTTGGCTATGTACAGCACCAATAAAAATGATCTTTATATGCATAGGAGAGAATGAATGAGAGGTAACATTCACTTACCTTTAAAAGACAGTTCAACAGTTGTTATAAAACAATAAAGATCATATAGTACTCTGTGATGCTGTAACATGATGTTATACAGCTATACAATATTAGCTATCCAGCAAAGTGAGTTAGACCCATATCCACATAACATATAATTTGCTTTTCTTGCTGTAAAAGGCATGCAGTAAAGCAGGAATGCTAAAAACACAGACTGCAGATAATATTGCATAATACTGGATTTGTGTATAAGTCAAACTCAAATGTGGAAACTGTGAATCACAAGAACTGTTACTTGTAAGCAGTTAGTTTATTGCGTCTCATATCATTTCATTGTTTCCTTTGTAACCCAGTTCATCTATAAGAGTCTGACAATGTAGTAATGTTATTTTCAGGAATTGAAGGGCAAACACAGTTATGTATCCACCCAATATAAATGACAATTTTATAGGGAGGTGTGTGTCTGTGTGATGGTGGGGGGTGGTAATGGGGAAGTTTGACCATGGGAAGGTCCTGTACAGCCCTGCATATTTCACATTCACGGAAATGTGGAAGATTTTACAGAATTAACATGTGAAACTGGAATTTCCACATGCCCTTAGAATTGCATTCGTCCATCAAACAATATTTCACACATTAATGGAGAAGTGACGTTCTTCCAGAAGTGCAGGCGTCAGCAGCACAATAGGCATCCAAATCACTTTTCTTTCCATTCCAGTAGGTCATGCTATGTTATGAAATTACATGTTTGAGGATTTGTTGGCAATGGTGGTGTTGGGGGGCAAGGTGTTATTTTTGATCATCAACTCACCTTTGAAAGCCATTTCAAGCACATCTGCAAAACCTCCTTTTTCCACCTCAGAAACATCGCTAAACTCCGGCCCACACTCTCCCTCTCTGATGCAGAAAAACTAGTCTATGGCTTTGTTTTCTCCAGACTGGACTATTGTAACATGCTTCTTATAGGGATTCCTGACAAGAACATTCAAAAACTTCAGTATGTTCAGAACAGCACTGCCAGGGTTCTGATGAGAGGAAACAAGCACCTCACCCCCGTCCTCCGTTCACTTCGCTGGCTTCCTGTTTCTGCCCGGATCACCTACAAAATTTTCCTGCTCACCCTCCTATGTCTTCATGGTGAAAGAACTCCTCACCCCCCACTGCCACTCACACTCTCTCTGTTCCACGAACACCCACCTTCTCCCTCCCAGGACTCGCTCCCGCACCACTGGAGATAGGGCCTTCTCCTGCACTGCCCCACGACTGTGGAACGCCCTGCCCTAACATTTGAGGTCTCCACAGACTGTGACATGTTTTAGGAAAAACCTCTCTTCAGTCAATGTTTCTAATGATTGCTTGCTGGGTTTTTTTTTTAATGTTTACTGTTTTTACTCCTCTCGGTTTGTTATGCTGTCTTTTAATATAATGTTATTTTCACTGTCTCTATGCACTTTGAGATTTTTGTAAAATGTAAAGTGATATATAAATAAAATGTATTATTATTAATGGTGGTCTTGGGGAGGGTAATGGTGGTTGAAGGTTTGTGAGTAATAACTGTGTTTGTGGGTTATACTGGTCTTTGAGGGGGTAATGGTGGTCTTTGGGGGTGATGGGGAGCAGTCCAGTGGGATGGTGATCGGGAGTTCCTGTGACAAGATTTCCCCCCAGCAACACAGCGGTGACTGTTGCTTAGCAGATTTGCAACGGCTCATCCAACCAGGCATTCTGAGCAAGAGAGTGCAAGAGCACAGCGATCAGTCACCCTCCCTCAGGGCCGTCTGCTGCAAGAATGCTAATGTTTCACAGCATAGAGATAAATCCACATATTTAACTTTCTGTGAAGGTAAAATAGTGGGATCTTTCATGCTGCGTGTTTCTGTGGATTGCCTTCATCTCCACAGCTGCTCTGTCTCGCATTCGCTCAAGATGGTGTTATGTCATGCAGCTCACAGCAGCACAACTGCATATCTCCTGCCTTACGCAGTATTACAAATGCAATTCATCTCATGAGACAGGCTTGATAATTAACTGACTGCTTTAAATCAGGTGAATCAGGAACCGGGAAAATATCAAACTGTGCCATCTGGGGGTTCCAAGATCCATGAGTATATACGCTGATGCAACCAACAGCCATTTATGTGTAAACTCTTCAGGCCCTTTTAGACCTGTGCATTACCATGCTCCCAACACTAGATATAAAAAGACGAAGTGATACATATTTAAGTACAGTATTTTATTATACATATTGGAACACAAACATGCAGATATCATGCTTATGAAAAGGCCAAGGCAAATATATTTTTAATTTCTGGATTCAGATCTATTAAAACAATAATACTATTAAATACTGAACTTGTGACCTGGCTCAAAGTATTGTGTACTGTGTGACAAAGCATTTTTTGTGTCTGTAAGATTATTTAAAAAGACAATTCAAATGTGCAACTAATAAACAACCACAGAGGAATAAAAATTCCAAAAGATCCGAATTCTATAAAACAAAATCCTAAAAAATCAATTTATTTTACTGCTAAAACAGATTCTCCATTTGCAATATGTCCTCATATGAGATTTTCATGATATGATAAAGTATGGACATAATAATAGTAACTAGAAAAAACAAAATTCCTAAAGAAATTTTAAAAGGGCCTGCCGCCAAGAAACTAGGTACTAGCATTAGCCTAGCATTAGCATAGCATTAGTTTAGCGTTAACATAACATTAGCATAGCATTATCATTAGCCTAGCATTATGCTAGAATTAGCACAGTATTAGTATTAGCATAGTGTTAGCATAACATTAACATTAGCCTAGCAGTAGCATAGAGTTAGAATTAGCATTAGCCTAACATTAGCTTAACATTAGCATAATATTAGCATTAACATAGCATTAGCATTTGCATTGGCATAGCGCTAGCATTAACATAGCATAGCATTAACATAGAATTTGAATTAGCAGTAGCATTAGAATTAGTCAAGCATTAACTTAGCATTAACATCACATTAGCAATAGCATAGTGCTAGAATTAGCATAACATTAACATTAGCATAATATTAGCATTAACATTAGCATTGAATAAACATTAGCATGAGCATAACGCTATCATTAACATAGCATTAGCATAGTATTAGCATTAACATTAACACAGCATTACCATTAGCATGGCATTAAAATTAGCTTAGCATTAACATTAGCATAGCGTTAGCATTAACATAACACTAGCATTAGCATAACATTAGCATTACCATGTGTGGGTGTGTGTGTGTATGCCAATACCTTTGTCCTCATTGTTTTGTATGAAAGCTCTGTCCCAATACTTTTGTCCATATTGTTCAGTTTAAACAGCTGCGTCTTTGGGGGCGTGGCCTGAGGTCTCATATGAAGTTTCATTAGGTTCGGTCACTGTATGGAGCCTGAAAGTCTCTTCTCCTGAAACAGCATTCATTTCAAAGGGGTGAAAAATAAATTGAAGTGAACGGGGTAAAAGAAATGGGCGAAAGACAAGGAAGACGGGTCATCACCAACCGCGTTTGTGTGTCGGGGGAGTTGGTCCGATGTATCACATGAAGTTTGGTGGGTTTCGGACGAAGCGTGTCCGAGCAGGACTGTCCGAAAGTTGAGCCCTATTCATTCTCTAAGGCATTTCGGCCATTTTTGTGGGCGTGTAGCGTCGCCACGGTAACGCGAAACGCTTATAAAAGTAATACCACACCTCGCGCTGACGAGCTGAACGTTTTGCCTGGGTGCGCGCCACGGTTCGGGCCACATTAAGTGCGACGGAAGAATAAATCATAAATAAAGAAAGAAAGAAACCCAGGTGAATAACAATACGCTCCCCTTCATTTTAATGGGCAGTCCCTTAATAACAATAACAATAATAATAATAATAATAACATGGTTGCAGAATTTTAACGCATTTACTTTTTTATGTGTGAATGTATATTTAGAAAGGCAAAACATTACCTAGCTGTCTCAGCTGGTTAACACAACAGTTGGCCTGTTTTTTCTTGGAGTGTTTCTCAGCTATAATGGTGCGAAAGTGTGTAACAACCAAGCCAGCATCTAAAGACGTTGCTCTAACTCCCCTAATTCTTTCTATCTGTTACATTATGGATGTCTTCTAAGGGTGGGGATCCTGGTAATAGCCTCTTATGGCCCGTGATAGTTACAAATTGTCGTTTTTCGTGCGTTTGTTGATGAATTGACGACTGTAAACTGATCCTCATCCTCAATTTAGATTACGTAATCAGCCGGATGCGATGACCGTTTTTGGAGAACTATGGCTTTCGTCCTTTGTGACGTGTATGGACTGACAGGCAGGGCCACGCCCCCAGCTGGAGTTGAGCAGACTGGGAAAGTCCCAGAGGGAGGACGAGTAAAGACTGAAAACAGGAGAAAACAGTGGATATCTCACATGCAATTCGCCTGACTGGCTTTAAAATTGTGTGTGGAACTTTTGCTGTCGATATATCTCGGACGTGCTCTTGTAAACTGAAGATAAGAGATGCGCAGCAGCATTTTTCTTCGACTTCTGTTGTTCTGAGGTACCTCGTTAACCTGCCCTCTGTTGTTTCGATAGCTAACGGTAGCTAGGTTTTTTTTCCTTTTTTCTCTCTCAGTTTTAAGCGTTTTTGACTGAAGAGAGGGTTTGTAGTTTATCCTTTCTCTTTGTTTTCCTTTGTTGCCGCAGCAGTGAGAGGGCTGGGTCAGTCTAAGCCGAAATTTGCGCCATTTCAGACCGAGCTGCGCCATTTCAGAGGAAACTTTTTCGAGTCGTGTTTTTTAGCTTTTTCAGTGTCTAAAACGACGATATTCTGGTTGTTCCCGAATAGTCTCGACGCCGTGTTTTCGTTTCGAGAAAAAGCCAAGAAAGAGGACAAGTGGAGCGAAAAGGTTTTTTTTTCCGTCTGGTAACATCGTTAGCTCGCTGGCTAACGACTAACTAGCGCTGTAATCTACAGAGCAGCTGCATATATTTCAGGGCTGTCTGTTGCGTTTTTCTCCTTCAATGTATCCGCCCTTACCCCCCTGTGGAGGCTTTGAAATCATGCTGGGCGAAACGCTGGGTGGCCGTATCGAGTCGACCTTGGACGACGTGGAGAACAACAAACCCTCCCCGGCGGTGGCGGTGGGCTCCGCTGCCCGCTCCAGCCTCACCGCGTCCCGGAGGGTTTTACTAAAGAAAGGCGCTCGCAGAGTCCGCACAGCGACCAGCCTGCAGGGAAAACACGGCCAGAGCCAGCAGCAACACCACCACCAACAACACCAGAGACAGACAGCACTGCTACGCAGCAACAACAACCAAGCGCGCCTGGCAGACATCAACAACAACAAGAACAGCAGTGGACCCGCAGCCCCAGCACCAGAACTGCCCCCCAGCCGAGCGGGTGGGAACACTGGGGCACACTCAAAACCAGGAGCCAAAAAGGAGGTAGATATACCCCATTTCATTTTAATATGTCGAGGTTTTGGGGAACAATGGGACACATTTAAAAACAGGAGTTAAAAATTAGGTATACTCCCTCTCTAAATTTTAATATGTAAGTTTTAAGTCGCTGTTTAGCGCCCTGAAGCTGTTCTGCAGAGGGTGAAGTTGTTTTGGAACTGGGAATAGTTTGGCCACTTCACTTTACAGTTGTTTTTAAGCCTGTCTTAGATACTGGCCTATGGCTCTTGGGTTTCCTGATGTTAAGGCAGTCGCTGGCACATATTCAGGCTGCAGAATATGAAACATCTGCTTTAGAAAAGAAGTCTTCTGCATTTCTGTGGTAGTTCACCATGAGACAGATTTCTACACATGGTGGGGAAGTCTGGAAAGTTAAACTGCAATATTTAAAATATTAAACCAAGCATTGTCAAGATTTAAGAGTCTCTAATCAGAGTCTTGTTTGTCTCAGACAGAGCTACTTGGCACAAAGTGCTTAAGTGACAGGTGTTTACAAATCCATGTGCTCTATTTGATGGTATACGTGCCTGCAGTGATATGCTACTGAACCTCAGCCTGCAAGAGTAGAGCTAAACACGGAAGGAAAAGAGAGGTCAAGGCACAACAGAGGGCGGTGCATATTGTGACTATGTGTGGTTTAACCTGTGGTTCAGGAATGCTTGTCCAAATGCTGTGTCTTACATGACTGAAGTCAACTTTTGAGCAAAAAAGGCAGAAAATTAGACTGGCTTGACTTAAAGGCTATGTTCTGTCTCATTTGTTCTCAGCTGCTGAAATCGAAAACAGGAAGGGTGGAAAGAGGAAACCAGTCCAACGGGCAGTCCATCCACAGCCTGAACAAACATGAGGCGTCATCTCCTAATCTGAATTTACGCAGTCAGAAGAGCAGGCTCAACAACATACCTGCCAGCGTTACCCTGGCAAGGAAATGTGAGAGCAGCAATCAGCCAAGTAACCCATTGTTCCTCCTCGCCACCCGCAGGGAAGGGAAGAGGCCTCTGAACTCAGTAGACGCCAGCAGAAACGATAATGTGTGCCCGGCTCAGCCTTCGGCCGAGGAGAACCTCAAAGAAGGAGAGAAAACTTACGCCGGGGCCAAGTTCAGCGAGCCCCCATCACCGAGCGTGCTGCCCAAACCCCCCAGCCACTGGGTGGGCGAGAACGGCCCCAAACATTCCGACAGCAGCAGAGAGCAGATGTCCGTGCATCTAAAGACCCTGCTGAAGGTCCAAGCCAAACCGTGACATCTGATTGGGAAAACCAGGACTCTCAGTTGACACCTAAACACCTTAAAAGTGAAAGAAAATTGGCATCAGACAATCAGGAAAAGGACTGGAAACATTTGATTGTTGCAACAGGAAGTATTGCGTTTCGACCGTAATTCAACAATTGTCTTTTGCATTTGTGTTAAGAAAGCGGCCTTGTGTTAAAGGTTTTTTTTCTTTCTTTTAAACGATACTTGTGTAAATGTAAATACTGTAAGACATGTAATATATGTGTATATTTTTTGATGTTAATTTTAACAGAAGAGTAAATCTAGTTTTGTTACTGAGGCTTATGAGTCACATGATGACACATCATTCATCATGGTATATCATGATCTGGTGGTATGCTCTTTTAAAGTGTACTGATAAGCTACAGGAGCCATTTTTGGGGCACATTGCATGTAAGAGGTTTGCTTACAATTTTGCACAAGACTGAAAAACCAACACGGGTCCCTTTAAGGTGGGAGTAGTGACGAAAGTGTGGCGCTGTAAGGTTCTGTGAACCCAGCCACACGTCTCGCGGCTGCTATGCCTGAATGCACTGCATAGAGAGCCCACATTGCCTATGAAGTGGACTGTCCTGGAGAAAGGTGGCTAAGCCGAAGACACAGAGAGAGAGAGTGCAAGTCTAAGAGAAGGAACTGGTCTCGTATGAGGAGCACTGCCTACAACCGTAGCAGAACAGACAAACAAACAGCAATTCCAAAAACCCTGGTTCTTATCCCAGTCCGCAAGCACTGACCTTTCTGACGATGGATAAGGACACTTTGTTTTTATTTATTGTTTTTCTGTAACATTCACAGCATCGGCCCTGGTTTACTGAATGTTGAACTTGTTGTACCGAGAGCGATGTTTACTGCAAGAGAGATGGCTCTGTTGTGAGGTGTTTACATGTGTGTGGAGAAAGCCAGGCAGCTACCAGTATCCTTTTTTTTTTTTTCTTTCTTTCTTTTGACTAAACTTTCACACAACTTGAAGACATTTGTTTTGTATTACGGAAATCCAAGCACTTTTTGTTGCAACAATGATTGTTTTCAATCTTTTGACGGTAGTCTGTTTTAAAGAAAACAAAACTTACATTCCCAGTGATCAAATTGGTACGAGAAACGTTATGAACGTTTTTATTTACAAATTGTTGAAATAAAGAATTTGGCCATCCCCTTTATGTTTTGCTTTGTTTGTTTTTTTGTTTGTTTTTTTTGCAATGAAAGAAGATAAAAGGGCAGTTCTGACCAGTCTGTGCCACGCTGAAGTGTTATGAAATTACAGTGTTCGCGGAGTGCTGCACTTCTTGCCTTTCTCATTAATTATCAATCCGCCCTGAGCCTACTCTTCGCTCTTCACCTAAATACCGTTTTTCAGCCATGCCACAGACATAAAAAGGGTTACACAACATCCAAGGCCTGCGAATGCCACGGTATACTGTTGCATAATATTCCAGCTTGCTGCAGTTCACCTCTCCTCAACCAGCTGGGAGGCTACGGCTGTCTGGTGCTCGAAATTGAACTGTTCTCTTGATCTGCCTCACGCATGTCGAGTTCTAATCCTCAAGGCGGTATTCAGAGCACGGAGGGTTTAATAAATAGCTGACGTGTCCAGTCATGTGTTCGGGCAGAGGCTGGAGTTTACATTTATGACCTGCAGTCACAATGGTTTAGCAGCCAACCAGCTATGGGTCTACTCTATGGGTCTATTAATTCATAGAGATGGACAGTATTGTTTAATTGATCTAAGAGTTTATAACAGTACTAGAAGTTTTATCCATGATACCCTCAGAAAAGCATACTCTGAAAGTATCAAATTGCCCACCCAAGCATGTAGTACTTTGGACCTCACTGAGCACAGTGCCCAGCTTGTGGAAACAGCTCACATTACAGACAGAGCCATCTGGTGAGGCCATCTACTGTAGAGGACCAGCCTGTCCAGGCATTTATTCGCAACAGAACTGACGTACCGTAAACGCTTGGAGGTGAGCGATAGCTCAGAGCCTTTTAGAAGATTTATTGACCCATAAAGTTGGGCAACCAGGAGTGCTGAGGCCTGAGCTTTGGTCTTAATGCAGGTGTGACTCCGTGCATGTCCTGTCGTCTACGTCTGAGCAGAAGAATGTCTGGAAACCTTCAAGAACTGAAGCAGCAGGTTTGCACTTCCATCGATCAGGCCGGGGACAGACTTCATCAGTTAGGGACGGCCATATGGAGCTGCCCAGAGCTGGCATATGAAGAAAGGCAGTCTCATGACACGCTGGTGCGTTTTTTTGAAGAGGAGACCGGCTGGAAGGTTGAGCCACACTTCAAACTGGACACGGCATTCCAAGCTTCATGGGGGCCAGTGGGTGGGAGAGAGGCCAATCCCGTGATAAACATTGGATTCTTATGCGAATACGACGCTCTGCCCAAAATAGGACACGCATGTGGCCACAATTTGATAGCAGAGGTGGGAGCTGCAGCAGCAGTGGGCCTGAAGGCTGCAGTGGAGAGCATTGCAGACAGTCCCTTACGCAGCAAGGTGTGCCTTCCTGGACCAAATCCTATTTCAAATAAACTTTATTGGGATCAAAATAGACCAAAAGCTGCAAAATTCAAATTTGAATATGACTCCCATTACTATTTTCAACTATGCACTGTACAATACTTCAGTCAATTGTTATAGGTAACAGTATGTCAAACAGTATAGATGAAGATAAGCAAGTAATGATAAAGGCATGCAGTTGACGATGCTACCAGGTGGCCATGATCTTCCATTATTTGTAGCTACATTAGTCTCATAGGTCCAGCGAAGTACTAAAGCAAATTGGGACACATTGCTAGGGACTGGTGTTAAAAAATTATTACAGTAACTATCACAGTTTAACAGTATCATGTTATTGTATTAAAAGTTTAACAGTATCATGTTATTGCATTAAAAAGCTTTCATGTTATAAAGAGTCCTGCCATACAATATTTATGATAATTAAAAATGAACGCTGTTCATAGGCATTGTCAGTGATCTTGAAACACTGGGGGCTAAGCCTGGGTGTCAGGTTTTTTCCTGACACAAAATTTTTGTTGCCCTTTTTGTTAAGGGTGGGTTGACGGGTAAGGAAGAGACATACAGAACTAATCACAGTTAAGAATGAAACAGAGAATCTGTCACAGAGATGTGGGGCTCCTCCAACATAAAATAAAGGCTTTATAGAACTACTAGCGCTAACATGAAAATGTCACACATATCCTTATCTAACAGCACTTAATGGCGGTGAAGTATCTTCCATATGTGCCGTTCAGTACCACAAGTGAGGACAAATAAAGCTTGGAACATTTAGGTAACTTTGTTTTCTTTCGTTTTCCAGTTAATAATGACTCTTATAGAAAATACTTCAGCCTAAAGCCGAATTCTTAGCATTGCTAGAATAGCCTGTCGGCACATTAGCAGTCTGCCAAATGACTAGTCAAACAGGACTAGGTTCTTCAGTAAAGGGAAGTCGGTTTGCGTTTAGGCCTTTTACTTAATACACACAGTGTAGTTCATTCCATCATAGCAGTTGTCGTAAAATTGCAAATAACTTTATAATTATTATAAATTACTGTATTGAGCACTGCCTTTAATGACATGCCCAGTCCACACTATAAAACCCAGCACTGCTTTGTAGAGTGTATACTGATGTATGATGTTGAATTGGCAGGTGACTGTTCTGGGGACCCCAGCGGAAGAGGCCGGAGGGGGCAAGATTGACCTGCTGCGGGAGGGGGCCTTTGAGGGTCTGGACGTTGTGTTAATGGCCCATCCCTCTCAGGAGGATGCTACTTACATCCCCGACGTGGCTGAACATGAGTAAATAAATATTACACACATTGCCCTGCTAGGGATGACCCATTGACCCCATTTAATTAAAAAAATACTAACACATATGTACACACCATGTTGCACAATACTAGTTAATGTATAAGTTTTCTTGACTTGTTGTCTAACTTAGTCTAATCTAGCATTAAAGGACTTTGTTTAGTGAAATACTAGTTAACGATTGATCAAAAGAACACCCCCCCTCAGGCTCACCAACCAGCTTTCTCTGTTCAAGAGTAAACACTACAGGCTAAGGCCATGCACTACAGGCTAAGGCCATGCTTTTTTGAGATAACCAAGTTGTGACCCAGTGCCTGGGCAGCTGCATGCTGGTATCTCAGGGTTGCAGTGCCCTGGCCTACTCCCAAAATAGATTACAGGGCAGGGGGCCATATTGAGGCATGTTTGCACTGCAGTGCTGTTTCTGGAATGAGGTCATGTCCAATCTTGCAGGGGACAAGGGAAATTTGATATCTGCATAAAAGTGTTTTATTTCTTTTCTTCTGTGTATGTGTTTGAAATGGGCTTCGATACATACTGATGAATCGAATACATACAGATGTACTATTATCTTCAGTGTGCCAAAGATACAAAGATGACATAGTATTCTGGCCTAATATTCCAGTATAGACTCAGACCTAACTTTGCAATATACTGCATCCTGTAATGGAACATGGAAAAATAGGTAGCTACAGTTGCTTAGAAATTA
>JBBPCX010000160.1:19526301-19554546 GCA_037974365.1 Hydrocynus forskahlii
ACCCCAAAAAAAACAAAACGATGGATGGAAGGATAGATACTTTTTGCCCCCCCCAGATAAGCCAAATGCCCACCCGCACATGATGTTCTGGTCACATGTTTACAGCCAATTCTGTTACAAAAGCTAACAACCCCCCCTGCTGGGTAGCATCAGACCGATGTGGGACGAAGGAGGGGAGGCCAATGATAGGTACTGCAACCTTAGTTCTTATTCATTGTCCTTAGTTTTTGTTGATTGTTGAAATGTGCAATATCGTCAAAATGTCAACTGTCATAAAATACAGTTTAGACTTCAAATGTAGCATTCTGAAATGCATAGTTGAAATTGTTACCAATACTTATCAATAATCAATTTTTAAAAAAAAAGGTCAAAGATTTTTTGGCCATATCGCTCAGCCCTACCTGGAGGTATCCTGGAAATCAAAATGAAATATTTAGATATACAAGTGCTATGCAAACTACAATACCTATGCATTGCAAATGGCTAAAAATCCTCCTATGGCATCGACCTATCATAGTGTGAAGACAGTCTAAGAGTTAAAGAAGATAACGTCGCTGTCATGCACAAGTTTTAGTAGAGGAGAAGAACGATGGAGACAAACATGTATCTTCTCTGATTTTCTTCCAACCTTATAGAAACTGTGGATAAGGTCTCTGTAATATGTGAGCCTGGCTTCCTCATCTGATGTCTGCTCTAGACAGAAAGGACTGCATGGTCTAGCATGTTCCTATGTGGTCTCCTCTCACGATGGCCCGAAAGCTTTCAGGACACTTCTACTGCGGTGCTCATAGCTTCAGCAACAGCTGTTAGGAGTAGATGGACCAGTATATGATGTTAAAGAGCGTATATGCTCCTGGGAAGATCACTCGTGAGTATTTGTCTATGGCGTGGGTGTCGATCCACATGCTGTTGTACGGGCGCGTGTTGCCGCCCTGGCTGTGAGTGCTCTGCTCTTTGTCTAAAGCCAGCTGCACCAGGATGCGCTCACGCTTGTCCCCGTTCATCTCCGGCATGCCGTAGTGGCCCGTGGTCATGGCGTCCATCTCGCTGTAGCTGCTGCTCATCATGATCTGGCCCGGGTGGGACATCCCGCATGTGCACGGCAGCTGTGCACACAGGTGAAAGAACGGTCAGGGCTTTCTGTAATGCTTTTTGACAGATTGGTGTCACAATAAATGTGTCAACAGAGACTGGGATGCAGAGGGCGGTGTAGGAGTCACAGTAATTCCCTCTATTAAATTATTTCAGACCCACATATAAAATATAATATAAGACAAGGAGAACATAACATAACATAAATGTATGGCACACACTGAGATTTTCTACATTTGCACATTTGCATGCTACTCGTTTGATATTTAATAAAAATACACTCAAAAGTCTTTGCTGACAAATACATTTACAGTATGCTCACCATTTGAGCATCTTTATTAGCCAGAAGGTGTCATATTTTTTAATTCATTACTACAGCCCTATAAAAAGTCAACGGATATAATTATAATGTGGATCACCAGACAAGTGTTAGATATTAACAAGCTATTAAGTAAGAGCCAATGGGATGAAACAGTTAATGAGTGTGTTTAAAGCTAGGATGACTATACCATTAACACAATCAGGAAACTAGTTTTTATGTTTTTAATTACAGTTGTCCACTCAAAATCTGCGATTAATTAAATAAATGGATAAGTGGTAAAAACCTGCAAAGGAATAGTTAGGGTATGTAGGGTGTCCCCTTTAACTATATACATACATACATACATACATACATACATACATATATATATGTATATCCAGTAGACCCCCGAAATTCGTCGGAGTTACATTCCAAGAGCGGATTTGTGATGTGGTAAAAAGAAAAAGCCTAAAAATGCCTATTTTTATAGTATAAAACCTAAATATGCCCCAAAATATGCTCCCAAAACACTTTAATTTCAGAAAATGTAGAGGTAAACCGGTATCCGTACTGTACAGTTTACACTGAATTCTTGCATGCGCGTTTTCTTTGGTATGCACCGTCGTTTTCTTTGGTGTAAACAGGTAAAGACAGTAATAATTTAATTTAATTTCCAGTATGCAAATGTGTTTAATAGATAGAGTACATAGAATAAATAGAGTAGAACAAAATAGTAATATCAAAGCTCTTCTATAATGTAATGTAGAAGTAAATCTACAACACTAACTTGTCTGGATCGTACTCAAAGAACTTGTAATGGTTTACACCCTGTATGTTCAGATCAAGTGTAGAACGTTACTCTAAGCAATTGCCAGAAAAATAAGTATAACTTTAACTGAACTCTACAGTGTGAGTTGCTCACCCTCTCTCTGACTTTCCTCTCCTTGCGCTCCTGCAGGGTTGACAGGTAGTTAACGGCTGCATACTCTATGACGGAGAGGAAGACGAAAACAAAGCTGACCCACAGGTAGATGTCCACGGCTTTGATGTAGGACACTCGGGGCATGGAGGCGTTCACTCCAGTGATGATGGTGGACATGGTGAGCACCGTGGTGATGCCTGAAGAAACCAAGAAACCAGTTTTCAGCAGACACAAATGACTAGAAGAGTTCAAAGATGTCTGAACTTACTGTACAAAGCCTCCAAAAAACAACAAAAACATCTGGTTATGACTGAACTGTATGGGATTTATAGGCCTTTTTATTTAAAACTGTCCCATTTCAGGGGACGATAAGTCACAAGTGGCTGTCTTATACATCTATGTGTTATCATTAGCTCATGCACAAGAGAGCTAACAAAAGCTCTAGGGTTGATTGTAGATGTGGCACTGACATCTGGAGTCTATTGCTGTTCATGTATAAAAGGCCAAGATGAGACTATACATCAGAACTGAACAAGCAGGGAGATGAAAATACGAGCTATGTTAAATTAACTGCTCACTACTTTGTTAAGAGCTTAGCAATGACATAAAAACAGCAAACCAAGAAAGAATGTTCAACCATACAGGTCAAAAATGTTCATACTTTCAGGTTGCCGCTGTACAAAATGTCAAATACATCACAAAAAGAATACCAAAGCATGGCCTTGGTAAACCTCAAGAATTGAAAGGTCTAGTTACAGTTAGCTAAACCGTTCATAAAAAAAAGGGGGGGGGGTCTTAAGGAACGATGGCATGAAGATCAATCTGCATCAGTGTTATGGAAATGCAATCCACCTCATTTGTGAAACATGGCAGAGGGAGTGTCAAGCTGTCTTAGAGGGATCCTTAGTTGCTCAGATCAAACCACTGACTTACATCACAATGATGACCCTGTTTTACACTTACAGTCATTAATCCTGTCATATGTGGGGCCATTAAAGAGGGCCATTTTTTTAAAAGGCTGACATTTCTTAGATGTCAGTACCCTCAAATTATGACATTCTGTACTTCAACCTCATAGTAGATCATGCAAGCGTACTTTAAGTCTAAGACGTAGTGTGAAATTGATATAGTTCATTTGCTCTTGGCAAACTGACATGATATCCATTTTCATCTTATTAAAGTATATTTATCTTACCTAGAGGCACCCTGGCTGGGACAGCCCGACGGTCGATCCAGAAGGACACCCAGGACAGCATGACCATCAGAGTAGCAGGAAAGTAGGTCTGCAGCAGGAAGAAGAAGATGTGACGCCTTAGGGTGAAGTTGATGTACAGGCGGTTATACCAACCTGAAGGAGAGGAACAAACCAAAGTATTAGTGATAGTGATTAGTGATATATATATTTAGTAATTAGTGATATATATGTATAACATTTTATTTGCAATTAATATTATTTTATTTACATGTTTAAATGTGTGAAGACAAAACAAATATAAAAAGGTAGGATTGTAAAAGCATCCCAGGTGGTTCCTTATGAAGCCGCTTAAAAGAATGTCAAGAATATGTAAATTTTTAAAATTGTCACTTGTGGTCTAGAATAAGGAAGCCCTCACCAGCCTGACACTGTACTTACTACAGCGTTCATACAAATGACAATGTACTGCTTTCAAGGAGTCAAAGTATTGCCACTTGAGGGCGCACTTGACCATTAACTTACTGCCTTTATGATTAAAGACTGAAAGGTTTTGGTCCAGACCCAGCGTAGGTTAATCTTGAAATTAATTTGGACAATAATCCAGCCTCTCACAAAAATGCTTTAGGACAAGACATGGGTTATTCTAGTCATAGAGGAACACACTTCAGCTTTTCTTGCTATACTATAAACTAGCTTAACAGTGGCTAATAAGGAATCAACACCTAGGATGCTAACTGTCTACCACAGACATCTAAAGGAGAGCTAAAAAAAAAAGGTCTACAGATGTATCTAGGTGTTGTATTTACTTCTGGAGTCAAGCTGTACCTGTGCTGCTGTAGAAGGCCAGTTTTGTGGTGGTGTGGAACTCCTGAATGAGGAACTGAGAGAGCGAGATTCTGTCATCTGTCTTCAGAGAGTCATTCCCTTTCTTCCAGTACAGCATCAGATCATCATCAGTATAGGCATCTGCAAAGGAACCAGAACCATCAAGGTGATCCCATCTCAGGAGACTTCATAACTCCATGTTTTAGAACCAGGTTGACCAGATGAACTGTTTTCCATTTTATAAAACAATGGAGATAGTTGCAGTGTGAGGAGACGATGAACTTATTCTAGGGAAGATGACCAAATTAGCTGTTTAATTGCCCGTAATCTTTTGAGACATCTTAAAGATGTGTTTGGCATTCAGGGTAGTGCATTAAGTAGGTCGCCTTCTATCTGAAACTTTTTCAGTTACATTGGGAATTTCGTTTCCTCTACAGCAACTATTTCCCATGGGGTACCACAGGGTTCTATTTTAGGCCCAATTTAATTTATAACGATGCTTCAGGGTTAAAAATTTCTTCAGATTTCAGACAATTCATATATGAGTTACCTCTCCACACCAATTATGTCTGGTCATGAAAAAGGCCTGTGGAGACTGATATATTAACTAATTAGCTGATTGGTTGATTAGTTGGTTCGGCTGAGGAACTATCCAAGGAAATAACTGCTAGTGAAAGTGTATGTAATTCGGTACTTACAGCTTTCGATCTCCAAGGAACATGTTTGGGTATCAAGAGGGAAGTGGCTAAGGTCCATGTTACACATAGCTGTTACAGTGACCCTGAAAAACACACATGCACAAACAACACATTAGGGTCTAAGTATCCACTCTTCACCACTCAGAAAGTTTTCAGTCTTAGATCTAGACATTCAGTTCAAATCAGAAATTTGCATTAAGATACTTTGTGTGATGGACAGCATCCCCATCTAACCTTACGTCTGTGATCCTCAACAGTTATTCCCGAGCTACCGCTCAAAACATTCATATCATATTAAGCAACTTCCTCCAGGATCAATGCATTTTTTCTGATTCTGATCTTGATATTGTTAAATATTCTCTACCTATCCCCTGGATATTCTTCACTCATGGTTCCTCAGAACATTGCGGGATGTTTGCTACTGTTCCACCTTGTTTTAAACATGCAGCAGTCCAGGCCCTGATCAAAAAGCCAAATCTCAACCTAAGAGTTCTCAAAAAAATTCAGACTCATTCTAAAGAGACTGTAACAACATTCTAAAGTGAATATTTAAGTGTTCACTGTTTTGCCATGGTCTGTCAGTTCTGGGAACGTCGTTCTTGATATCTGGCATGCTGTGTACTGCATCAAAGTGGTTTGCCTTTTATCTAAAAGATCAAACTTTTCTTTGTGGTGTATCATAAAGTTTTATTTTAGGCCCACTTGTATTCTTTCTATATGTGTTCTCTTTCTGTAAAAGGAAGAAAAAAAACATTCCTTATCATTTTATAAAGATATCACACTGACAACACTGCCCTCAATTCAGAAATGAATGTGAGGTTTTATTATTATGTTTTTAAAGCCTTATATGGTTTAGTACCTCATTATATTTCAGACCTTCTATGTCCTCATTCTGCCTTCAGGCCTCTTAGATCCTCTAACAAATTCCTTTTGTATATTCCACGGTCACAGCTGAGGTCTCAGAGGGGTCGTACATCTCTGGCTCAATGTCAAAGTTGTGGAACAGTCTACCCCTCTCTATCAGATTCTCTTTTACTCTTAATATATTTAAAGCCTATCTGAAGACTCACATTTCTCTAAGGCCAGCACCCCTGTGTGAGGCTTCACAGTAAGTTTTCTGTTAAGTATTCCTTTACGTATATTTTCCTTTAGGCAATGTTCAGTATTTTTTCTGTCTCTATTTTCTAGGTTTTCTTTGCTCAAAAACATTTTTTATTATGACGCAGCACTGCTTTTAAGCTTTATACTTCCATATAGAGCCATACTGTTGTGACCTCTCTGGCATAGGCAGTAAATTCAACATCTTCACATCCACACTTGTGATAAGAGTAGGAACACCCCCAGTACTGCCAGATTAACATCTCAGTATGAATTCTTTTGCAATCCCACCTAAACGCCCCATGTCCATCCTGCACTGATGAACGATATATGCGACACAATCAACAGAAGCAATCCAGAGCTGGCCAGAGGCTCACGCTATGACTCTGGCTGTGGAACACTCATAGTCCACACGTAGGCTGGATAAGGAAAGGGAAATCCTCACCCACGTTCAGAGTGAGCGAACGGGGCACAGCTGGAGCAGTGGGCTCGGCAGATTAACCCCTCAGCAATCAGTCAGCTTTGCATCTGTCCCAGCACAGCCGCCCACGTGGCCTCTCCCCCAACTACATCAGCAAATACCCTAATCCATGCCTAGGAGAGGAGTGGGATTACTGGAGGCTGCTGCCACTCCACCCTCATACACTTCACCCTTCAATCATGTTCTGTTCTGAGGGTGATTTAACCAGTAAAAGCTGGGACAGATTGTGGGGGTGTAAAATTGCATTGACTAATCATGATGAAGATGGTGGTTCAACAACACTGATTTGGGAATGTTACTGTAAATTATAACCAGTTATCACCAGTTATAATTGCAGTCACACTTCTGTGTTCTGTATTTTTTTGTGAAGAACCTCCATGTCTAATCCTGGCAGAAACTGAGACTCAATGCACTTTCTTAAATAACTTGAACCAAATGGAACCCTTATGGTGTCACAGATTTAGACCCCTAGGGAACATTTGTGTTGGCGGAGTAAAGGGTGCCCGTAGATAAAGTAAGATGAAAATATATAACCTTTTATTAGTCCCACAGAGGGAAATGTGACATGGACAAAAAAGAAAGTAGATGCAACATAATCAATACACACACACACACACACACACACACATATATATACACACACATATCTCTAAAGATACACACACACACACACATATTTAAACACTCACAGAGTGTGCAACATCACCACTAGGGGGAGCAATGGCCCCACAGCCAATCCACTGCCTGGGTGATTACGAGAGCTGAGCGAGCTGTGGTTCTAAGTGAGAGAGAGAGTGTGTGGATTATGGGCTCTGATTTCAGCACTATGATAATTACTCGCCCACTTTCAAAGGGGTTTTGAACAGCCCACATTGCCAGACAACTCTCACAATCCAAAACAATGAAATTACCAAGCTGAACAAATGCACATTCCCCATTCGTATCTGTAAACAGATTATCCTGGGCGGCACCAAGCACAGCAGGGGATAGCTGGCAAATTCACCAAAAATACTAAATTGCCCACTGGCAGCTGTTGGATTTGCTCAATCAGGAGAGCTCTTTGGGAAAGAGCTCTATCGCTCTGCTACCTTTTATTGACATGTCTATCCCTCTGTCTGCCTACTCTTGATTGCACCGACTGAGCTTGGAGAGGATCTTTTTTTGTCGCACGTCGACCACAAAGCCTTGCCACCTCTCCTTATGTAACAAGGCAGCGCATGATTTGGTTATGGCTAACAAACTGGCATCTGTTTCATGCTCGGGCTCAGTGTGGGGTTAGTGTCTGTGTTTCCAACACAGCTCCAGAAGATTAAAAGATAGGGCAGGAGCGCTCCGGCAGCCCAGATATTGCACAGTGGCCTTCAAGCACTGGGGCAGTTAGAGATGTCGCTTGATGCATCCTGAACCGGTTAGAGTTTGTATCTGTGGTCAATAGCTGCACTGTCAATCCTGAAGAATTTAGCATATAAAGAAGTGTCAGAGTCTGGTACTCTGTCTTTCTCCATCACACCATGGAACAATATGTGAAGTGTTCACTTATACTTAGACTGACATGGCAACAACGCTCGTTGCCATAAACGCAACAAGACTCTCACTACCACGTGAGGCAATCTGGACAACATCTGTTGAGCAAGCACAACATAAATCAAATCTTTGCTAATGATATTTATTAACCTGAAGCTCACATTGATTACATAAACGAATACATAAAATGAACATTAGCTGTAACTTCAAGTACTTCCTGGAAGCCAAAGTTCCAATATAATTCCAATATTATGTTTACATCATTATATTACTTGCATAATAAAACACCAAGTGGCCAAAACTGAAATGTTAAACGGGCTGACTGCCAGTTGTGTTTCGAGGAAAAATCAGCTGATTCAGATCTTGGATGGATTTTGTCTCTGCACCTCTAATGAATCAGTACTGGCGGACCATTAGTATCGATAAGAGTAGCAGTATCAACAGAGCGCTAACAGTGTGCACCGTTATATTCGCTTACCTGACACTGTAGAGAACTTTGCCATCAGGGTAGACCCTGAGCATGACATTGTCAGTAGTGGTGTCGTGGATGAAGGAGCGCTTGGAGTGAACGAAGAACATGTCAGGGACCCAGATCTTCTTCACCAGGCGGCTGTCGAAGGTCATACTCTGGTTGGTGGTGCTGGGGAAGGACAGTCGCTCATCCTTCCAATAGTGCCTCAAATACAGGGTCATGGTGAAGTCCTGTGACAGAGCAAGAGCTGTTATGGGATATAAGGATGGGATATATCAGACAGCAAGTGAACAGTCATGTCCTGAAGCTGATGTGTTTGAGGCAAGAAAAATAGGGTAAAGATCTGAGTGACTTTGACAAGGGCCTGACGGCTAGAAGACTGTATCAGAGCATCTCCAAAATGGCAGGTCTAGTGGGGTATTCCTGGTATGCAGTGGTCAGTCCCTACCTAAAGTGGTCCAAGGATGGACAACAGTGAACCGACGACAGGGTCATGAGCAACGTTCTGCTGGGAAACCCTGGGTCCTGCATTCATGTGGATGTTATACTGGCATGTACCACCTACCCAAACATTGTAGCAGACCACCTCGTCCGCTTCACAACAAAGGCATTCCCTAATGGCTTTGACCTTTTTCAGCAGAATATTGCATCCTTCTATGCTGCAAATATTATTCAGGTATGGTTTGAGGAACAAGACAAAAAGTTCAAGGATTTGAAAAATGGTGTTAGGATTTGAAGAACATGACCAAGAGTTCAAGGTGTTGACTTGGTCTCCAAATTCCCCAGAGCTCATTCTAATCAAGCAGCTGTGGACTATACTGGACAAACTGGTCGGATCCATGGAAGCCCCAACTCACAAATTACAGGACTTAAAAGATCTGCTGCTAATGTCTGCACCACAGCACACCTTCAGAGGTCTTGTGGAGTCGATGCCTAAAGCGCTCAGAGCTGTGCTGGAGAGCATGAATCAGGCCTACACAATGTTACACAGGTAATTTTAATGTTATGGCTGATTGGTGTATTTCTTTTTACGCTACTGTTGTAGAGACGACATAAACAGACATTACTTAGAACCTGTGGCATTTTCTTAGTAGTTAGCAAATGGTGACGTGAGAAAACTAATTAACAATAACAGTAAAACAGCAACTCTACTAAAGGCTAGTATCCAGAAGTCTACACAACATGTACATCAACCTTTCATAACAACTGTCATAAGCCTACATTAACAGATACACAAACCTTACGCCAACAAGTGCCAGGTGTCATAACATTGATATTACCTCCAAACTGACTATGGCAGCAAAACACTCTTATTGGAGTAAGACTTTATGAATGTTTATGTATGTTTGTCATGAAATGTTTATGAAGGTGTCATTAAGCTTTACGAACGCTAGCCTTCACTTAAGTGTTACCACTGAGAGTATAAAAAATATGAAAGTAGTGCCATCATGAAATTCACTGTAAGTCTGCAATTACAAATACCAGGAGATACTAGGATCAAATGCTCAATATCAGGATCATGGTCAATTATTTGATCAGAATATCTGTTGTACTTTCACCGAAGTGATTTAAAAATCAAGGTTGATTGGTCGAAACAGAGGAAGATGTAAGCAAAATGCTGAGAGATGAGCCACACAATCTTTAATATGTGCCTGCCGATTAGCATTTTGTTTTTTCCACCACTGAAATCTGGAGCCTGTGGCTAGTCCATGGTAATGTCCTTCAGAAGGGGGAGCCCAGCCTGAATCATCGGGCTGCAAAAGCCTGCAGGCTCTTTGGATGTTACTGAAGTTCACTGTAACCATCAGCCAGTTTTGATCAGATAACAAAAGCATATTTTTCAAGAAACGTGCCTGTGGCCAAAAAACAAGAAGAGATTCTCTTACCATGTCCACTTCTGAGATAGTGTCTAAGCTCTCAACTTGGACATCCACACCCACAGGAATAGCTGGACCTGAAAAGAAAATTTGGGGTGATTTCTATATTTTAATCAACAGTAGCACCAAGCAATACAATAACATATATGTATGTGTATCTTATGAATGTGCTCTTATGTTTTGTAAGTGTTATTAGGTTTTGAATATTAGATCATTTATTTATTTATTTGCCAGCAGCTCAATTTCAGCCCCATCAAAATGCACGCTCTGAAGCCACAAAATTCCGGGACATGGTTTCTGAAGCAGGGTGGATGATGGAAAAACTTCATTATTTCCACAATTCTATTTGTGGCCCGTGAGTCCTTGCCACATCTCTGGGGCAAGGGGACACAATTAGGTCACAGCGCTTCCACACACTCATACACTAGCCAAAATAAATCACTCCACTGCACCGAGTGCCCTGTAGCTCCAACTGCACGAGCTTTCCAGGACTTTGTGTTTGGCATGTCATGAAGCATTACAGAGCTCATTGGGCTTTTATTTTATTTTATTTATTTATTTGCACTCTTTCGTGCTTGCTGTACATTTCCAATAGTGTTTTTTTTTTTTTCTCTGTATCCTATGCGTCACAGAGGAAGCATTATTGTTGAAGGTCAAAATTCAGTAGGTTTCAGCGGCTGGTCTGATATCCAATCCACGCAATCCATCTTCGTAGTTCTTTAGAGCTAAAACGAGACACAGCATGTGGATGTAAATGACCAAGGATTTAAATGCATACATCATTCGGTGTAATCCACAATGCCATAAGAAGTAGCACTCGCGCCGTAATCCCGCCGCACATTGCCCCTAACCCAGTAAATCCCTGCAGTGTAAGTACAGAGAAATGGAACGTCCCGCTCACATCCAGCACGGTCCAACTTCCGAAAGTCAAAGCCGTGATTTCCTCTGGGAGAAATTAAAATGGGTCCAGGTCAAGGGAGCAAATCACGGCATACAAATAGTGGCTCAACGGTAGAAACGTAAGGGCTATCAGGTTCAAAGTCCAGTCCCACCTGAGCCGTAGCAGGACCGTTTCCGCTCCTGCCTTTGGCATTGTCATGAAAGTGGCAGCACAACATTTTAGAGTGTGTATAGTCAGAAAATATGGCAGACTATATTAGATGAGCCACTGGTGTTGGGAATATGTGATGACTGTGTGGGAAAACCTAGATGAAAATGAGGCGAAGGGTAGGTACTGAGAACCAGTACTAAACCCGTTCCTGACTGGTCAGTACTGAAATATGGAGTTCCTGAACAAACAGTGCTGCTATCAGTATTTAAGCAGCATAACTGCATTCTAACATAGCTGGCAACACTGAACGGTTGATGCTAGACTGAATCAGTGGGAGGGACGAGACCGGACATCACCACACGTTTGTAGCAATCGCTCCTGTCTCATTAAATTTACAGGAAACTCAGGAGACTTGTTATTTCTAAAAACATCATCATAAAATAACTATTGAATTTTTTCACATCTTTTCATGTGATCTTTATTTTTTCACACCAAATTATGGAGAGTACTATCAATAAGAGTATCAATAAGTATCGGTACCGAAAAGCAGTATCAGTATCCATATCGCTATCAGTCAGACCCTAATCATACCCATCCCTGGTGCTGAGTGATGAAAAACCTGTAGGATGACTGAATTTTCAGTGAGCTCAGTAATTATCCAAAAGGATGAAACTGCCCCAAATTCTGCTTTTTTGCACAAGTCAATATAATGTAATATCATTTACACAGTTATGTCCCCTTGCAATGAAATGACACCTTTAATTTGGGAGCTTCATCTGTTGTGTAAGCAGCTGTTTAGCTACTGCTTGATAAATCTAATTTTATTAGGGGGCCAGTATACCTCGGAGATAACCAGTTTAAAAGTATTAGCAATGGCTGTTCCTATGATGATGCCAGGCAGCTCAACTCAGTGTTACCATATTTTAAAAATTCTGATTTGGAAAAGTCTGACACAGAAACATCCTCATGTTCTATCCTATGTAAACCTATTTCTGGAAGTCTCTGCTAAGAAATCCGAATAAGAAGTCGGTAAACAGGCATTTGACGGAAAGGCGCATTTTTTTGTATTTGGTTTTGATTTGACCCTTTCTGTTTACTTCTTTTTTCCCAGCTTTTCAGCTTTTTGACGTAAGAATGCAGGAGATTAGTGAAGTTGGAGACGGGTTAGTGAAACACTGAGCCGGAGTAGGCTGCCCGGCTGTAATTAATCACTCGGCTCGGCTACTGCCCCGCCGGCTGAAATCTCTTTGGCTGTTATGTCATTGGAAGCCCAGCACGAGACGGCCACGTTTTCCCACCAGGCCTGCCAGACATTTCAGCAATAGGAGTAACACTCACGTAGTAGTGGGCGGTACATGCAAAAAATTAAATCATGATTTGGGTATGTATTACAGTACAGTGAAGTGAAATAGAAACCCATTAGAAAACCGTGAGCCTATTCTCGTAGGTCAACTTATTAAACTCCACATGACCACATCTAACAGCTGAAGTACATATTAAATACTTTTACTGTGTCACAGCTTATTTTTGTTCTCTTCCAGTTCTTCTTCTTCTTCTGTTGTTTAATGGGTGACAATAGCCTAAATCAGCCAATTCCTGTAATTCGTCCAAAAGTCTGAACCATCCAAAAAAGTGTGGCAAACAAACAAAACCATGGTTCGGTTTGATCTGGGCCGAGACCACCTCCTTTGTTTGGACCAAACTTTGCTCCTTTTTTCCGGACCATGGTCTGAGGTAACTTTCTATTTTGAAAGTAACCTACTATATTGGCTCGAACCAAATGAGGTAGGTGTGAGAGCAGAAAGCATCCTTAGAGAATAGTCTGCCTCTATACACACTGCCTTTATTTCCACACTATTTGAGCCAGACATGATTTTAAACATGGTTAACAACTCTATAGAAAATGTGATAGTGTGCTTTGGTCAAATGCAGTGGGTGTGGAAAGAAACGGGTTAAACTGAAGTGTTCTGTCAGACAGTGGAATAAAACCTGCTTCAAATATTGTTTTTAAGAGTGACACGGAGAAGAAGTGATCGGGTGCTCAATCAGCAGCATAGAAAGCCTAGAAAATGCTTTCGGGACCAGCCCTACATTAAACCAATTACTTAGTAGTGCATCACTTATGGACAGAGTGTCATTCTCTGTTAGGTTCTAGTTTCTGTTTGCCTTCTGAAAAACTGGTTCTAAAGCTGCATCAGGAACTGAAGCCTTACCTCCAAATCCAGGCCTCATTGTAAAGTCATGATCATCTATCCTCAGCAGCTGTTCGGATTTTGTCACCGGGTTCTTTGTGATATCAGGGCTCCTCTTGAGAACAGGGCTGCCACAGGGATTAATGCACGCAGTCAGAAAATAAACAAATACTATATATAAAAAAAAACAACCAACACTGGCCCTTTAAGACACTGTTTGCTAGTTTAGTAGTGCAACATGTAAATTGCTACCCCAAAAGGCTGCAGTAAATGAATGCTTACGTGTGAAATAATAAGAAATTAATACCTTCCAGGCTTACGGACGCCTCCCTCTGTCCTTGTAGTTTCTCTGCGGGACCTGAAATGAATTCATATTTATCACTGTTACAAGGCATTGAGGTTTTTCCCAAATGCATTCAATTGCATCATATAAAAGTAAAATACACACCTGCTGCTTGCACCCAACACTTTGGCAATACATTCACACACATGCTTTGCACTTTATTACTTTATTACTCATTGTCCATTTTATCAGGTCTATTTACGATACAAGGGTCTTTTTAATTAGTCATTCCGCGTTGGTCTTAATATGAAATTGGGCTGTTTTTGCAACTTATTTTCCATATATTTTTAAACTTTAAAATATTTACAAATATTTACAAAATATTCAAATATATTTAATTCCACAAAAGTGATGATATGGGCCTTTTAATATATTATAGGACATCACAATTGCAATATGCAGTATTAGCACAATACAGAGGTCACACACAGCAGTGTTGCTCAAGTGTTTCAGCAAGGTTGAGGGTAGTCCATCAACCAAAAACACCCATCCAACAGTTTCCTGTGACCAGAAATCAGTGTTTCCCCTACCATTAAATAGGCTGGGAGGCCTGTTCAGGCAAACTCATGTGTCACCTGGCAAGGCTGAGACATTACATTTCGGCAGGCTAATGTTTGCTTCTTGACATTTGGTTTTTATGTGAAATGTGTACATTTTGGCACATATCACATTTTTTAGCTATTTTCTAATTTAAAGAACCAAGCCTCTCAAGTCTGGTGCAGATCCAGCCATTGATTTATTGTAACTGAAAGAGGTTCTATTTACCAGAGGAGCTGCATCTTGCTCTAGTCTTCTAGTGTCCAGTCACTGTAGGCTTTAACTAAAGAAATTCTTGATACTTAAAGTTGTAATAAGTTGCATTGCATTGTAGTGGTTTTATTGAAATATACCTCTGAATGGGGGAAATAAAACCTCCTACCCCAGCCCGCATAGCACAACTTAAAAAAATACACTTGAACAAAAATCTTGATGACGGATCAGAGAATAACCAGTGTACTGTGTAGGAACAATTGAGCAACAGTCTCTATAAGATGGACCAATAAGGTAGGTGTGTCCAACAGAGTGGACAGTAAGTGTACGGTGTTTAAGAACAGTACCAGTGCAACACACACTAACATGCCACTTCCTTCTCAGTGTTAATGCAGTGCTGACTGGTCATCAACCACTAAAATAATATCTTCATTGGTGGTGGTCTCAACCATGAACAGGGTAAAGGGGGGATAACAAAAATGGATTGTGATCCGTAATTGTAAACCACATTGTGCACCTATATGGACAGAGGAGCTAGTAAAATGGACTGAGTGCAAATCCAAAGTATGTGTACCTAATAAACTGGCCAGTAAATGCACACATATATTTGTTTATAGACTTACAGAACTTTGCTGAAACTTGGAGTACAGTAATGTCGACTATCCTTAGGTGCTTCTCACCATTTTACAAATAATCTTTATGATACAACAGTACATAGAAACTCACTACTGTGTCTCTGATCAGTTCTAGTGTCTTGACAGTCGAGGGTTTTTACCTTGTTTTGTCCCAGAGAAATTATGATGGAATTACGATATTATCCTTTATAACAGGGAAATTGCGTAAACCTGCTATAATCCCATCATCTGCCCCTCTCCTTCCCAACTTGTGGAAATGGATCCGCGGTACACAGCAAAATCCCAAAAACTGAACAGTGCTGAATTAATGCTCAGTGTTCATTTAAGTGCAGTAAGGAACACCGTAAGGGTAAAGGGGATTTTGCTTTATTGCTTTTTTTTTTTTACTTTCATTACTTTCGTAACACATTGCTTTCATAACATATGATGTTTCGAGTGTCTTATCTGACTTCAATGGTGCAGATGCTGCAGACTGCTTTTTGATCTTCAGCTGGCATCGGGGCAAGGACTGGGCTGGACTGGGTTTTTGATTTGTTATGGATGTTTGGAACTTTGGTGACCAAAGATTACACTTAGCAGATTCTGTTTCATTGGCGGAATGTTTCATTTATGATATCACAATGGCACCAAGCATTATTACACCTCTAGTATGTGTTCACAGATTTTAGGGGTGGGCTCATTAATACTGAAATACTGATACAGATCTTTTTTAAAAGCATTCCTCGCATGACTATATTGATACAAGGCTGACTATCCATCCATACAGGACACCTAATGTGTATGTAATGGTGAAAAAGTGAAACATCATTATAGCAAATACGTGTTTAGTACTGGGACTACTTTTCCTTCAGTTCTCATACACATTTACACACATGACATATGCACTGTAATGGCAGATCAAAGGAGTTATTTCCAGATCATGTCTCGATAATGCATTATCCAACAGTAATGCAAAGGTATGTTTCCGAAGTCCACATTTACTGTTTTTTGCTTTGAAAATCCCCATTTCCATTCAGAAGAAGACATTTAAAAGCATCGGTATTGGCCTTTGTATCAGTATACTAGGCTTGGTATTGGGGCCACTTTACTTTACTTTATTACTTGGCATAGCATCAAAAATAAATACTGTAGTACTGCCCAAGTGAACAAGACTTTCACTGTGATGCATTAAACTCTTCTCAGTGTATAGAGTTGTATTTTCAGAGCACAGTCCTATAGTTTCTCTAGTTTCTACAGAGACAATGCATTTATATCTATTGCTTATCAGATACCTCCCATCACAGCTTTCACCACCAAAGCTAAGAACTAAAACCGAAACTGAAATTCTAAAACTCTTGCTTTTAAATGAAAAAGCTAAAACTAGCAATGCACCGTTAACAAAATCTAAACTTACATCAATATCCCTGCCTTGCATAGAGCTCACTTTGTGCCAGTCTTGACCCTGCACAGTGCAAGCGACGTAAATAACCCCCTCCGTTTCTGCAGAAATCGCAACAGATGTTGGCTGTTTTCTTTGCTTCATGAGTCTCCATCTGCTAAAAGCTCATGGTTTGAATCCATTTTTGCTCCTGAGCCACTGAAATCTATATCAGCCTAATAACAAACCCATATTGCTTCAATTTCACCACTGAAATAACATTTGCCTCTGGAAAAATATCCCCTTCCCCCGGAGGTCACTGCAGCTTAAATTCACTGGATTTGTCTATGAGTATGGGTGATTGAGACCTGCGACCTTTTCAAATCTACTAGAAACCAAACTATAAAGGATACAGTAAACAAAAAAAAAAAAACAGACCAATGTTATTATGCAATAATAGAATGTGGTCAGGTTCATCATACCATGCAAAATAAGATTGCCTGACAGATTAATCTACTGTCTGCAAACTCGCGTCACCTCTGAATATGTGAATGTGTGGCAGACTAATCTAATTGGAAATGGAGTGCAGGCCGAGTGCATGCGGGGTTCTGTCATCTTAAAAGGTCAAAGTGCAAAACACTCATAGTCGATCGCTCTTATCGTACTAGCGTAGCAGATACGCAGGGTTTGGAAATTACTTGATTGCTTGATGTGCCAAATGCTCAGGGCTTCACTTGAAATGACAGTGACCTCAAATGATTCCACAATGTGAGCGTGACCCGGGACCCTAAGATCAGGGGCAGCCCATGTTTGGATGGCCCTTTACACTAGTTGACATTTCTGAAGTTCAGGATCCTATTTCATTTTTAATTAATTGTTCATTCCACCTAAACAGTGCAGCAGTCACAACATAATTCTGCACCATTTAAGGTGCAATGAAAAATTTAACTCCATATAAGAAACCAATTTCAGTTTCAATTGCACTGCAAGCACAGTAAAGTTGGTAAAGAAGTTACTCAGCAACTTGTCAATGGTTTATACTAATTTGTGCAGATGTAGTGATTAACTTTAGTGCTATTTCTGTTTATTGCTGTGTCTTGGCTCTGCAAGAGAAAACATTGAAATCGAGTCATTTAGTGAAGCTCTCAGGGCTTAAGCATTAAAGTTACAGCCAAAACAATAATGTGAATTTGGATATGTGCCTTCATTTAAATGTTCTTTGCAGTTTTAATATCTTTCACTTACTTCTGGCCTTTCAGAAAAAAGTGGGGTTGTGAAATGCTAGGGGGAGTTTGGTTGTATCCAGCCTTTATCAAACACTACCTGGGTAAGGACATGAATTTTTAAATGTAACATTCTGTCCTTCAATTAACTGTACTTTTCTCCCAATTTTATGATGAGATGCTTTATTTAAGCAATAAATAAGCTTTTAACTCACTAAGATTGCTGAAGAATTCTGCTGGAGTCTAAAGGATTAAAGATACACTATGCAAATCCTAAGTATAGAAACAAGTACCAACATAATGAATTAATTTTTGACTTCTATGGGCCAGCTCATGTTCTACAGCATAAAAGGAGAGCCGGCAAAAACAGCACCACTCAGAAATGAGAAGCAAATACTCGTTTGAGACAAACAAGCTGAACAAATGCCACTGAGACAGGTGTGTTAACAAACTTGCAAACAACTGAATTTGTTTTACTTAGTCAGTTGCACGTTTCACCATTTCTTGTTCAAATTCTCCCTGTAGACTGCATTAATACTGGACTTGAAGAAGAATTCGGAAGCCTTATGAAAATACAAACTTTAAGGAGAAACAGCACAAATTAAAAATAAGAAGTCATTTTTTATCGCTGGAAAAAAAATGGCTTTAAGCAAAAATTGGCAAAATTGCAGCAAACATGACCATCATGAGTAATGGCTGTATATTGAATTAAACCACTAATGTCAGCATAATTTCTATAAATACAAGAACAGTACTGAACACATATGGAGCCACTGATTGCGATATTAAACCCTAGCTGGAGTATCGCTCCTCTGATCAGTGAACCTGACGGTGTGGGTTTCCTCACTTTCAATGATGCTCTCTTTGAATGCTAATAACATCCCCTTCTTTAGAAACATCAATGAGGGAGTTATTATATTCTTTCTAAGTAACATTAATTCATTTATAAAGTTCATATATCACCCTAACTCTCCTGTTACTGAATTTATTTCAGCAGCTCCAAAATTGTGTTATTGTGGTGTTTAGAATGTCCTACAGTAAAATGAGTCCAAAAGACAGAGGAAATCTCAAGGCTCTGAATCTCAGAAAAATCAGAGGAAATGAAATGGAATTGGATTACACAAGACCCTCAATGAATCGATACACAACATGCCAAACTGTATGAGCTATAAAAAGCTTCACTCGTAACCTTTGCCACTGTTTATTTAAAGCTGACGTATTTTAATGTGACTAGTTGACCTTCAGGGCTGCTGCACATATTAGAGTTTTGACAAGGATGTCTCTTGGGACAGTTTTATTTGACGATAATCCATTGGAGTTTTTTCCACTAGAGACAGGAGTCACCCTCCCACACACACACACACACACATACACACACAAGCATCAAACAGAGATGTGGAAATAAAGGGCGACAGCAAGAGAAGGCCTCTGCAGGTCTGAGTTGAGAAGAACTTCTGAAGAGCGATAAGATGAGATCCAGGGTGACAAACACTCTGATAGCAACGTGCTGAGAGCACCAAAGGGCTTACACTCATGTCACTTAGGAGTACAGCAGGATGTATTTGTATATACTGTGCGTGGAAAAGAGAATGTGTGTGCGTGTGATGTGCAACCTGACAAGAATAAAGTAACTGTATGCTGCGTTTCCTCAATCCTTTATACTGCAAAGGCCTATATGACGCCCTTAAATCAATTCCTCTCTATCATAACCACGTAGTTTATTTATAGTAGGGTAGAATGGGGCACAGCCTACATTTTTATCATTCATATTTTACTCAAAATATTAGTATTGTGATCATCTGAATCAGAAAACTGGTCCTGGAGGAAACTGCTTATGCTACAACTGCACAGACACACAGAGACACAGAGACAATAGCAATCTAAAATATAGTTTAAATCAAATAAAGTCAAAATAAACTCTCCAGAATACTCAGAAAATGCTTGAAAATGCTTGGAAAAATGCCAAATAGTGATTTGGAGTTGAACTCAATACAGAGTATGTTATTCAGTGTATTAGTGACATAAGTACTGATACTGCACATGGTAATACTATTGCATAAGTAGTGACATAAGTACTGATACTGCAAATGACATATGGCTACATACTGCAATTGTGATGCCTTTCAATGTATTAAAGGGGCCGTATCATAACTTTTCTGGAACGAGGAATGCTTCAAGCAAATATCGTTAATGTTTTGAAATGTACATTCACTTCCGCCATCCATTCAATCCATGGAAACTAAGCAATTTTCAAATGGCAGTTTTTGTGATGGCACAAAACCAACAGCTTTACCAACAGATCTCCTCTATACACTACTCACAAAAAGATAGGGATATTTGGCTTTCGGGTGAAATGTCAGGATGAACCTGAAATGCACTATAACCTTTACAGGTGAACTGAATGTGATCTTCCCTAAATGTTTGAATGCACATGTCCAAGTGTTCAATGTTTCAGTACTTTTTACATAACTGACAAGGAGCTTAATGGAAAAATTCACAACAGGTGTTTGATCCATGAATCAACCAATACATTTCCTGGTTCACTCAGAATTAGTATTTAAACAGTCCTCCTCATCATGCTGTTCACATTTTGACATCATGAGACCAAGACGTACCTAACAACTGACCAACAGTACCTCGCCATTGCGAGGCTTCAAACAGGATGTTCTCAGAGAGAAGTGGACACTGAGCTTAGAGTGTCAGAGTGTCATCAGCAGGCTGCAACAGAGATACAGAGAAACTGGAAGAGTCACAGAAAGGCACAGAAGTGGGCGTCCCTTGGCCACATCCCACACTGATGACCGCTTCATTGTGTACAGTGCCCTGCGGAACCGGAGGATGAATGCCACTCAACTCCAGGCACATTTAAGGGAGGTGAGAGGCACCCAAGTGTCACGTCAGAGCATTCGAAACTGTTTAGATCAGCGTGGTCTGCGAGGTAGAAAACCTGACCACACCACCAGGCACAGGGAGCATTTATGCTGGACGAGGGACCATAATATCACTGTAGTGTGAACTTTCTACATTTTCCATACATTTCACCCGAAAGCCAAATATCCCTAACTTTTTGTGAGAAGCGTATCTCCTATTTGAGCTGGAAGAGAGAACATATATCAGTCTTAAAGGTCAAAGACAAACAGCCTGTTCAACTCTATGGGATAAACAGAGGCTGTTTATCTAATAAATAATTATGTGGCTGTTACACATAACAAATTAAATTGAAGGAAAATTAACATTTTTAAAAACACCGTGGTGATTCAGTGTCTTTGATGTTTAAAAATTATTTGTTCGATTACATGAATATCTCGATCTCACCTGATTGGCGACCCTGTCAAAAGCACTGTGATTAGTTAGAATCTCATAGTAACCCTCTGCAACATCAGCAAGGATTTACAGACCCTAAAGGTGGGGTTCGCTGTAATGAATAGGTTGTTGTAAGAGTCACTAATAAAGCTGGGGAAATGGATGCAAAACGGAATTAAATCAATACATTTATAACCTGACAACAATATATCTGCTTTGAAAAATATATATATATGTTATGGATGTGACATCTACAATACCACTATTGTCTGTGCATAAAAACCTTCCAAGTAATGAACTGTGTTGAATTTACATGAAGGGAAATAAGACTGTTCCACCATGGGAGTCCTGTTACAGGCACTCAGAGGATGATTAAAATAATATAGCTGTGAGTTCTGTGTCTTAAACACACAACTCAGTGACCTAAAAATAATGATGAAATGGTACGAAAACATCAGAGTGAAGCTGAGAAAATTCCGTCTGATTACATTCAGAATACATAGATGCTGCTACGCATGCTCTGCTTAAACCTATTTAACGACATATAAATTCTGTCTTATAGTTTACCCTGCAATACACTGTATACCCCTATGCCCCCCACACACATAGTATCTAATATGAAACTAACATGGAAGTTGCTGCTAGTTAGCAGGCACATTGCGGTGGGCAGGCCTTAGGGGAATGTGCCCACCAATCTCGACTGCCACGACCACCCAAAAACCGGTTGGAATAAAATACAGCTGGAGAAAAAAATAAGAGACCACTGCAATTTCTTTTTATATCAGCATCTCTATGAGTATGACAACCATTCCATGCCAGTGTCAGTTCAATTCCTACACAAGCACGTCATTCTGCTTTAGGAGGTACTGATTAGTGATCACCTGAATCAAATCTTATTTAATGAGAAAAAGTATAAAAACACTCACCTCACACAATGAGACCAGCTGGATGGTAAAACACTACTAGAAGTACATCAAAGGTAATCATTGCCAATTTGTTTAAGAAGGAACAAGAGATTTGTTTTCTTTGAATTATTCAAGTTCTTTAAACACTGCATCATTTCTCTTATTTTGATGCATTGCCATTTCCTTTAAAATTGTGCTTTAAAGAACAATATTTTATTTGGAAATTAGGAGAATTTTTGTCAACTGTTCTTAAAAACTAAGACAAAGCTGTTCAGTTCAATACTTGCACCTATAAAAGATAAAACCTGAGAAGCTGAACATTTTTGCAGTGGTCTTTTATTTTTTTCCAGAGCTGTATGACAAACTTCATTTGGAAAAAAGTATTTGACCTTGAAAACTACTTTTTATACCAAAAGAGAGAAATGTTCTTGATGTTACTTGTTTCTAACCAATTGGGCAGACTTGTTTCTAACCAATTGGGTTTATTCAGATGGTACTATATATTCTGATGGTATCGCTATAGCTTGGAAAGCTCTACCTCGAGACCATCCTGTTTGCTTCCTCCATCTCCAGTCTTCGCCCACATGTGGTTGCATTCGTCTGCAAGTGCATGTTTTACTTTTATTCCTATAGGAAACAGCTGCAAGGGGCCATGAAAAGTAGAAAGTTTTTTTTTACTTTAAAAAAATGAGAAGAATTGAAAAAATACTGAGAAAAGTAGGAAGCGCACAGCTGTCAGAGTTATAGTGCGGGAATCATGTGAGTCACTCCAGAGAATGTTTAATTCTCAAAACTAGAACAATCACAAAACAGCTGAGGTCTAACCTTTCACACCATCACAAGGACTAACACTGTTCCCACAGAGACTTTAAGTAGGGGGCTGCCTAGGTATGTTAACAGCCACCCAAAAACATTTGGTGGCCCATTTTAGCATTTTTTTCCCATTTTTTTATCCACCCTAGAGAACGACACCAGGCACGGTCTGTGAATTAGTGCACAGTCTCGCCCGGCTCTACCCCTCCCATACCCATGAGAAGGGTCTACCAACAATCGCACATGCACCGCATAGAAATTATATTTGAATACGGTTATGTTTTACAAACGTCGACTTTCTTCTTATTGTGGAATTGTTCTCTGACTTTGGAAGTTGGCTCAAATTCTTGGAGGTTGGTGGGGTCCAGTGGAATTGTAGACTTGGGCATCAGCCTGAATGTGTATGAATAGCCCTGAATCTCAAAAACATTATTGATTCTTTGTTTTATTCTTCTGCTATTCCAATGCTTACTGAACCTCCTAACCCTGTCAACAAAGCAATATTTCAGAAACACCGCTGGAAATCTGAAAAACATCTACATGATTGTGATTGGGTGACTGAAAAATGCCCATGTTCTCACATAATTATTTATGAGTGGGTGGTTAGAAAATCCTTATGCCCAGTTTAAAAGAGAGTTATACTTAATTAAACAAGCCCCGACCCAAAGAGGCACCAACGCCTGACCTAAAACATGGTTCTGATGACAAGTTATTCGAGGGGGCCTGAATATTATATGGGTGACAAATTTGGCTAAGAAGTCTTACACAGATCATTGGTCTGCCAATAGCACTGATTTATACTGCACTAAACACACTGCTATATAAAGAATCACCTTACACAAAATGTATAAAGTTCATCAGCTGAAGTTTGCAGCACGTTCAGTTAATTAAAATAATCTGTGACAATTTTGTCATCCAATTGGCTTTTTCTAATAGTTAGCAAGTCTTAATTTAGTAATTTACTTAATAAAGTTAGTAAGACTTAGTAAGAGTAAGGAGGTACTTGCTTCTTTCATTATCCATGAACATGACCATAACACATTTGACAACTGTCTTGTCCATTTTGGGTTAAAAACTACCTAAACCTGACAAATGTGCCAACATAAATGTGAATGCTGGTGTATTACTGTCCCTTTATACAGAACTTACCATATCATGGATACCATAAGAAACCCATAAATGATAAGGCACATACAGAAAAAATACCTATACAAATAAACATGAATATGAAATAATTCTTATAACGTCAACAAAAAGCTGACTTCATAGGAATAGGCTTTCGTTTTGTATTTTTCTGTTCTGTTCTACTGTTATAAAAAAAATGGCATATGACACTGTCCCCTAAACAGTGAGGCTCAGAACATTTCGTTCCTCATTCGTCTGTGTTAAGACGGAACAACCAAGGTCTCAAACTAGTACAATTACACTTTTACAATGTCTTACACAGAATTCTTTCAGTTACAGACATGTAGTCATGTCCCCAAGAAGTATAAAAATAATATGAGATTAATCTATGTGTTTGTTCAAGGAGCAGCTACACAGATTCGAGCTAGATCCATTCCTTAGTAGGTCTTCACAGAACTTGTATGAATGTTTTCGTTTACATTAAAAGTGACAAGCTGAGGAAGTCCGAGAGATTTGAGTGTAGCGACTTGAAAATAAAAATAGTAGGAGAATAAACTGTACCCAGTTGGCCCCGTTAGAAATGTATATTAGCCAAAAAATATATACTTATAAACCATAAACCACACTTTCTCCTTCTTATTTGACATCAACAAAAAACTTAAAGCCCTTGTGGTTCACATATACATTTGTGGAAACTACAGCAAAGACTGGAGACATGGACTACAGTTAGAGTCCCTGTATTACTATTTTTTGTATTTCTAAAGCCTATTTCAGTCTTTCTGTCTCAAGACACTACTATCAGCTGGGTTAGATCTAGTGTAGCCTCTGTAAATGGGTGCAAAAAAATGAACTTCCAATTTTGTCTTTTCTTCATAACATTAATCTAAAAAAATACCCATCAAGACATTTGAATGTTCTTTATTTAAAATAAAAAAAAATAAGAACAGCAAACATTGTTGAAAGAGCCACTGGCGATGAACTGCCTCAGCATTTTGTGGAGAAAACACACATTTTTGTTGTGGAGACCCTCAATAATCTACTGACTCAGTTAGAGCCGTCACGAGAACTCTGTCATTTATGACAATGACAACCTGACGAGCTACAAATCCCCTGGCTACAGGGGAACATGACACTTGAACTACAGTCTCAGCAGTCAGTCTCATTTCTGCTCCCGAGGTGCTCTGACCTGCCTACTTTGGCTGTATTATGGAGTGGTGTGGCACGTTGCCCAGTATGATTTGCAGTATGAACTACTATCCATGACTGTACAGACAGTGGAAACTGGCACAGGTGGGGCAGAGCTCAGTATCTCCCACTGAATTAGACTGTATTCATGGTAGCTGACCAAGGGGGGTGGACAGAATATTTGCTGTGGGGGGGAGGGGGCGATTTTCAGGGTGTTCATAGACATCATTTTAGGATGGGACTGCTGCATAAGAAAGTATGTTGACTAGCTGATATGTACAATGTGATAACTTCAACAACCCCGCTTTATCCTAATGGCTGTCAACGAGGTGAGGATATGATATAGTGGTGGTCAACGCTGATTTAAAAAAAAAATCAATGTGTTCATTATGTACTCAATGTAATAATTAAGTAAATGAACAAACTGTCATTGACAGCATGTAAAATGTTTAAAGTACAGAATCATCTCCACAGTAATACAGATTCCATCCAAGAGTGTCCTCTAAAAGTAGTGTTCCAATGTTCTCAATTTAATATGTGATATTTAATTTGATCAGCTGATTGATCGGTACAGTTGGGTTCAAGATTGAAAGGGCCTATAGTGTTGCTGAACTTGTGAGGTGTTTCGTCTGTAAGCATATCTGACAAGTACGGCTTCTTCAGTTTAGCTGAGGTTATATTGAATTATTGTGGTTAGGAACTTGCTGTGAGCTACAAAAATTAAGCAGTTTTAGACAGCTCGGTCTATTTCCACCAACCATCTCAGGACTAGAAGAGCTGATCTAGAATCAGTTGTGTGACAATGGCCATCATAAATACATCCAAGATCAGTCAACCTTATGACTGCTTTGTGAACACCAGCCCTGGTGTTTGTCTTTTGTTCATTTTTACATCTTACAGCAAGTCAAATTGAGTCCTAAACCACATCAGCAAGTCTGCACCACTTTAATGAAGAACTGAATGCAGGTTGAGAGTGTCGAGAGACTTTTCAGTGACAACTGACTTCTGATATTTTAGCAAGGCTCAGCAATATTAGCCTTCAGCACTAAGCTAAAGAAAATAGTTTTGTACTCAAAAAATGTTGTAGCTCACTGATCCCACCTGAGATAAGTGGAAATTAGATTTTTCAAGTTTTTTTAACAGTTAGATATTTAACCGTAACTCTGGGTTAAAGAAATGTTAGGAGAGCTTTTTGTGCTCCAACTATTGCTCAGTAAAAGTGGCTCTGCTGTAAAAAGTTGTGCGGTAAGACAAAAATAACTACTTAGTGTTGCACATACTCTGTCCAAAAGTGTTCTCAGGTACATTTATGTGCATTCATCACTGACACAGGTGTTCAGTTACACTAGTGGTATCGTTAGGATCTTAAAAATTAGGCTACTGTTTGGATTTGGATGGGGGGAGGTGGCTAGTACTGGTAGGAGTGTTTGCTCGCCTTAGCCGTGTCTCACCATGAATCCATGAAAGCTTGGAATGACAGATGCTTATGACTTGATCCAGGGTTTTTGGCAATTTTTAATTGGCATTATAATTCAGAACTGGGGCCTTTCATGAAACATTCAGGGCTACAGCCTTGGTTGCCCAGGCCTAACAACAACCCAAGTGTACATACTTGCATAATCTCCACAGAAAAGCTTTGCCAATAGAATGGGACTCCCTGGAGCAACCATAAACAATAGAAGCCATAAGGTCACCATGTCCAATGCCAAATGTCAGCTAGAGGGAAATAAAGCTCCCTAGCATTGGACCAGTCTTTGGAATGATGGACCAGCATCCAAGACTTTGGATAAGTCGAAGTGACATTTGTGATCCAGGACGAGTCATTCAACATTAGTTGCCGACCTCACTGATGCTCTCATAGTTGAATGCAATGAAATTCTCCCAACGATGTTCTGACATTTAATATAACTTTCTCAGAAAAGTAGAGACCCCTTGATTTCAGAAGAAACACGGGAAGAGCAGGTGCTTATAAATGTCTGGACACAGAGCAGACAATCACCTTATTCATATAGAGCCCCTTTTATTTACTACATATAGCATCTTCATGTACATCTACTGTAGTTCCAATCTCTGCAAAGTGACTCCTCCTGAAGTTAAGACCCTCCTTTACAGCCAGCATGTTTAATGCAGTTCCGCCTCGCCCTGCCAGCCAAATGCAAACAACATAAATCAAGCAGGACATTAACTCATGGTATTTCAGATTAGAGATTATGTAATCAGGCAGAATGGGATGTTTGAAACCCACACCCCCGACTGTCTTTTAGGCAAACAATACTGAACCAGATGTCAAATGACCTGTAGCACTGAGGACTGCTTTCAGACATATATCCCTATCTGGTGATTCCTGGGAAAAGAGACAAACATGAAACGGAATGTTTCAAGTGATGTAATCTCTAGGGGGAGGTGTAATATTACATCACTAGCATGGATGTCAGGCTAAAGACATGATCTGCTAGTGAACGTGGTGATTTCTCCCAAAAACAGAATAGCAGAGAGGGGATAAATTATAAATAAGCCTGCAATAAACAAAGACACTCTTCTTTAAGCTGTTGGGGGTTTGGAAGTCAAAAAGCACTGAAATGTAGTGACAAACAGGCCTAATACTATTTATAGCATGACTTTTAGAGCACTGACTTCTCACTTCAGCTTTAATCCAGTCTGAAGATCTACACAGATAAATGAAATGTCTAAAACGCTGAAAAGGCCAGCAGCAGGCAGCGGAAGATCAGGGTTTACTTCTAAGCACTGTACTGGGCATTACACAGTGGTTCTAGATATAGAACTATTAAATGAAAAGTTTATTAAGCTCCTGAAAGGGCTAAGTGACAAGAAAATAATGATATTAATGATAATAATAGTGATTATAGTATGGTATATA
>JBBPCX010000160.1:19554646-19578250 GCA_037974365.1 Hydrocynus forskahlii
CACACACACACACACACACACACACACACACACACACACACACACACATACACACACACACACACACACACACACACCATCATCATCACCATTATCGTCATGACAGAAGTTCAATAGCAGTGCTATCAACTGGAATGCCATAGCAACCACCTTGCAACATAACAATATGACAACAGCCATCAAGCAACAGCTTGGAACACCTGGAATATCACAGAAATCACCCAGCAATTTCCTTAGTAGCCACCTGGAACACCATAGCAGTCATCTAGCAACAACAGGGAATTGCTTAAGCTGCACGATCACGCTCCATGCTGTTTTTAGGAGATGGTGAGAAGAAGTACCGGTGCTACTGTAGAAGGCCAGCCTGGAGGTGGTGTGGAACTTCTGAATGAGGAACTGGGAGAGAGAAATCCTGTCATCTGTACTGAGAGACTCATCTCCGCTCTTCCAATACAGCATCAGGTCCTCATCTGTGTAGGCGTCTGGACACAGACAGCACGGCTTTATCATTTAAAGGAATCTTAAGTGTACATGTTATATTGTTACGTGATTTCTTATAAAATATAACATTATTTCCTCTCAGTTCATTCAGAAAGGAAAAGAATCTAGAAAGAGACACAACTAACATGAGCTAAAATATAACTGACGTAACAATACTTCAGATATTTATCCACCACGTAGTGTTTGTAAGCACTTACAGCTCTCCAGCTCTAGTGTGCAGGTTTGTGAGTCGAGGGGGAAGCGACTGAAGTCCATGTTACATGCTGCCGTTACCGTCACCCTGCATAAGACAAAAGCACACGTCCTTAAAAATATATAAAACAAATACGCCTCAATAAATTATTTTATTATTCACCAGCTGTTACAGCCTGAGCTTGTAGTGGGGATGTTTTGTGCTTGACTCAAACTTGTATCTGGAGTAAGCAATAAACTATAACTGACAAACATGGGTCTTATGAATTATAGTTATAGTATTAATATTTTACATAACAATAATGTAACAATTTGAAAGTTAGCACAAACCAAAAAGAGAGGCTGAGCTGGAAAGTGCTACAGCCCTGCTGTCACGCCTCAGCCACGCCTCCAACAGAGCCCGTCACCCGAGTATTAGATGGCACGCAGCCCCGGGCACGTGTGTGTGAGGTATGGCTTGTCGTGTGTGTGGTTGTTGTGTGGTGAGAGTGAGGAGCCTCGTCAGCTCATCAGCAGGGTTGCCAGGCACCTAACGACAAGTCCACCTGTCTCACGTTTAGTTCAGCAATTGAGATAATGGTCCGTGTCGTGTGATTGGCTGTCTGTGTGGGTGTGTGTGTATAAATAGCCCAGCCGATTCATTGAATCTTTGCGTGGTCACCCCAATCAGATCGTGCGGCTCTGGTTCGGGTTTGGTGGGTTTGTGTAAACAGAAAGTGTGCTCTTGGTTTCAGCCTGTTCATGCCAAGGAGGGGAACTCACCGTAGCACCCTGTGGACGGTCTATGATACCTGCAACACCTCCAGTGGCAGTGGAGATCTCTAGTTTGGACTTCTCGTAGACTGTGTGGATAACTAGTGCTTGTATGTGTGTGTGTCTCCTCTCCTCTGTGTTCACAGACAGGACACTAAGAGACTCATCGCTCCACGAAGCGTGGAGCAAGAGTTATGAGCTGCTGAAGGCAGCGGGCTCCATTAAGAGTGAAGGGCTGACTTCGTTTTGGGAGTCCTCCGGAGTGAAGGTCCTCCGGGATCGGGACTAGTGCTCTAATTTTAAGTTTGAGTGTGTGTGTGCGCGCCAGCCTGGCGTATTGAAAACTGTGAAAACACCTTTCTTAATTAAAACACCTTTCTATTGGTACTCTGGCTCCTGCATATGCGTCCTTTCCCCAGACCCAGCATGACACCTGCACAGTGTCTCCTATTTCTATGTGTTTTATGTTTAACTACAACTTGATTATGTCACATTGTGAAACTTTGGTTTCCTCCAAATTCTAATTCTAAAGTTTATTCTAAAAGTTAATTAAACTTTTAGGAGCAGAATTTGTAATTCAACTTTTTTAGGTTAAAATACCATTGAATGGGTATTAAAGGATAAGTGTTGATTAAAAGGCATTACTGGCTGCTTTTTGGCCTTAGAAACCCTTCAATAAAAAATAACTTTAAAATCCTACACAGTCAGTTCATAGCACAGCCTTTAAAACACGCTCTTCAGATTCGACCAAAGTTGAGTTTCCCCACAACAACTCTAGCACTCCATCCTGATGGTGCCACTTTAAACACTCTACCTCCCTGTGATGCATCTAGTAAGCTAACAATCACTGTCTCAGAACAGATAGAGTGACCCTTTAAATAACGATATGGGCTTTTCTACAAAGTGGGCCACTTCACAAGATAAAGCAATATGCCATGAGAGACCATTAACACCATTTAACCATGGGAAAAGCTCTTGGGTCTTTGGGTGGTTTTTTTTTTAAAAAAAAAAAAAAAAAAAAAAAAAAAAATAATGCTCAACCAATCACAGTGTCAACTAAGCATTGGTTTAATCATTGGGACATTATGAGTTTGATCGCTCCAGCGTTCATGACCATGAGTCCAAGACATGGCCCTCTCTCTCCCCCATTACTATCCAGTATGATTGTCAGTTAGCTTATGTAACAGAATCGGTGATTAGTGTTCTCCTCCATGTATGTTATACTGTCCAGTGATGATGTGTTTGTGACGGCCTGAAAAGATGCAGTGGTTTCATGTAACTTGGAGGAAACTTATGTTTACCTTCAACACCAACCCAAAAAGAATGGTCCAAAAATAATTGACCTTGACTTCCATTGACTAACATCTGATAGCAATTTTTTGGATGAATCTTTGAAATACCCCTTTTTAGGAGTGCAGGCTTCTGTGCTATGTTTTTTGTTATTTAAAAAAAAATGTATATTAGTACAGAATTCAGATTAAGTTTGTGGTTGTATTAAGGATTTTATAAAACAGCTTTTGAGAGCCAAGCCATTAAAATGGCACTACACTTGACATCTAAGTTCTCACCTGAGACTGTACAGAACGTGACCATCAGGATAAACCCTGAGCATGATGTTGTCTGTGGTGGTGTCATGGATGAAGGAGCGCTTGGAGTGTACGAAGAACACATCAGGAACCCAGATCTTCTTCACCAGACGCCCATCAAACGTCATGCTCTTGTTGGTGGTGCTGGGAAAGGATAATCGCTCATCTTTCCAGTAGTGCCTCAGATACAGAGTCATGGTGAAGTCCTGAGGCAAAAGCAAGGATTGTAAAGGTCAGACATTTCACAGCAATACTGATCTACACCTTGAATAATGAAGGGACCAAGTAGGGATAGAAGGGATAGAAGATTGATTTTTGGTTCCCTAAAAAACCTTTCAGTGGATGATTCTTCTAAGAATATTTTTTCTAAACAAGTGCCTGTGTGAGGAGCCTTAAGAAAGTTTGAAGAACCTAAGTAAAGTTTTTTATCTTCTCAGAACTGGATATCTAAGTCAAGGGTGCTGGAACAACATTTATTTTCTGGTGATTCTCTTATGGTCTGGGGAAGCAGGTGTAGAACAGCATGGTTATTCTAATGTTTAAAACTGACTTCAAGACTGATATTTGACCTTTTTCATAAGGACATACCCTTTACATATAGGTTAGCAGGACCTTTGACTGGGCAAAACTCAGTAATGTGAATGTCAATGAAAGACAGCTCTTATGAAATCTTTTAATATATTTCTAACTCTGGACCTACAGACTCACAGTCTGTTGCAAAATTGTGTTTTTCCTGCATCATCAATGCCTTGATCACGGCAGTTGGATCATAATTAAGACATGAACAAAGTCATTCAGAGTGGATGGAAATGAAATACTCTGTTCAAGATAAATTTACAGCATTGTTCACAATGGTGGTGATAGAGACCAGACATCTGCTGCCTCTAAGAGCCCTCCCACAGAAAGTGTTTACATTAAATGGTAATTACATGGTAATTAAAGACATTGTTTTATAATTAGTTTTGAGAAACTTTTGGCCTAAAACATATTTTAAGTTTCTCGACAATTAACAATTTCATATCAAAACCACTCTGAATGACTTTGTTTACATTTAAATTTCTCCCATCAACAAATATGGATGTCCGTTAACTGATGCAACAGAATGATGCAGAAATGCTGTGGCATTTCATGCAACTCAGTAGAAGCATGTGCTCGGTGTTGTGCCAGTTCAACTTTGAACAAGTTCAAAGTTCAGTTCATTCAAATAAAAATAACCAAGTTCACGTTCACAGTTTTATTTTTTATTTTGAAGTTCACAGCTCAAAAAATGGACTAGTTTACGTTCGTTAATTAGTTTTTTGGGTTTTTTTTTTTATATCACATTCATTTTCAATACAACGTCCTTCTATCTGAACCTCCTTCAATCTTCTCCTTCTATCTATCATACCACTGAACAATCACAGACATAAGTTACATTAAAAACCCATTTTGAGGTTGAGAATAGATCTTACCGCTTAAGTAATTTATGCTGAAAGTGAAAAAAACGAGGCGCAGTTATACAGTATATGGAAATTTTATTCAGACAATATTAACACAAAATGTAAACAAAACGTGTCTGCCTAAAATGCAACATTCAGACAAAATCTTTTAAAGTGCTCAGAAAAGAACATAACAAAGTAAAGAAAACGTGTGGTTTTCCCCATCTAAATCTACACCGGTTTCTTAAAAAAACGGACTCAAATGTTTCAACAAACTGCCTTCTGCAGAGGCGTCTAATTTACAAAAATATTTCAGTGGAAATCATCTGTGTTTAAGCCCTTCTATTTCCACACATTTTGTCCATTTGAGCCCAAGAGGCTCAAAAGGATTTCATTTAGATCCATAAAACCAGCAATGAAGTAATAATAGTGACAAAAACCAGGCCAAGTTCCTGCCTTCCAAAAACTGGGCAATATTCCCATCTGTTGGCCTGATTGGTTTCACAATTGCCAAGATCACAGAATGTGCCCTGGCCATGGCATATCAGATATTCTGATTGGTCAAGTCCTCGCTCTGTCACCAGGCAAAGCGCATGGACTGCACCATCCTCAATCCCCCCGGGAGGCTGGATCTCCTCTGCTCCTTATCATGTTACATAACAGCAAATCTCCATGGCCTCTTATAAACATTAGCACCAATACAATCAGAGCTAGGCCAGTGGTTTCCCGAATTCTGACTCCGAATACAAACATGCGTGCAGCTGCAAAGCTAGGTTAGGCTAGCTTAGGCCTGCAGCAAAATGGCACAGACTGCTGGGAACGATACTTAAAACCCTTCGGGCCAACAACAACTGACTGTATTTATTCATACTGTATGTTTTAATATTGTTGTGTCCCCCCCTAAAAAATGCCATGATCCAAATTAAATATAATCCTTGGTTGTCCTCCCACATGGAGGCTTACACAACATCATGATGACAGTTTTGAGTCCAATTTGCGAGCAAGAACAGAAGGCCGTTTTAATTTAATTACCATGCTACCAGCACATGGCCAAGCATTAGAACACAACACAACGTAGCTTTAATGCTCCCAGGGTCGCACGGTTCATTGTTTTACAGTTGAGCCAGTGAGAATCGGTTTACCTGCCCCTGCGTGGGCACACGCTCATGTGTGAATAGGGTCACTAAGCATGAATGAACACGCCGTTGTGGTACCGTCTCAAGGTCTTCAACAAACCCTGACGTAAAGGGGACCAAAGAACTTCGACTTCATTTAGTGGCAGCACTGAGGCTCAGTGGGCCGTGCTTAACAATTTTTGCTGTGCACACCGTTTTCTGTGATTAATCATGATTAATCGCAGAAAACGGTTGCGATTATTGTTATATGCGGAATTAAATAATTAATTCAAAAGTAGTGTATGGACAAAAGTGCAATAACATTTGGTTTGCAAACACTTTAAACATATAAAGAGCTTTTTAACAGCAGTGTCCCTTTAACGCTGTTACACAGCTGCAGTTCAAATATTTCTGTAAATCTCAACTTAAACATTAATGTGATCAAATCAAATAAAAACCCAAAGCTATTAGTGCCTGCAGGGCACTCGCCTGCCTGCCAAACTGATTGGGGGCACTTTACAGTGCAAATCGATGATGCATACTGTGAAAGTAACCCAAGAGTATCTCAAGTAAAAGAAATGTGATGTTCTTCAATGGCAAAGTCAATCACCTGATCTCAACCCAGCAGAGCAGCTTTACAGTTATGGACAAAAGTAATGGGGTGCTTGACCCCCGCGAAAACCAGCCCAGACGTATAGTACTGAGTGCTGTGCACACCCCCAGCACAAAAAGCACAGGACTTTCAAAATAAAATTATAAAAAACCCTGTGTTAAGTAAATAATGCATTAACACAATAATAATGTGTTAACGTGCCCAGCACTAATATATATATATATATATATATATATATATATATACAGCACTAATATATATATATATATACAGAGAGAGAGAGACAGAGAGACAGAGAGAGAGAGATTCACTCTTAGGGGCAATTTAGCATCTTTTACCTGTCTTTGGCCTGTGGGTGGAAACTGGAGTGCCTGGTGCAAATTCAATTCAAACTCAACACAGAAAGGACCCTCGGTCACCCAGACTGGGACTCAAAACCAGGACCTTTTTGCTGTGAGGTGAGAGCTCCACCGTGCCACCTCTACTTATATGGCAGTAATAAGCAATAATATCTCCCAAAATATTGTAAAACATGTAAGAAAATACATAAATAGCATTTTAAAAGTGAAATAAGTGTAATGTTTCTGTCTTTGTTCATTCTGGTTGTCCTTTTCATGCGCTTTTGCATAGTTTGGTTTCCTGCCACATGCCTTTTTTGTTTCCCTTACTCCACCCTCCTGTCACTCCCCAGACCTGGTCTCAGTTCATTACCCCTCCTGTTATAATCAAGCCCAACTGTTCCCTACCCTATTTCAAGGTTTTCTTTGGACTATCCCTGGTTTGTTTTTTTCCCTCCTGTTGTTTTTTTCTTGTAATTTTGGCAGTTTTGTTTCCTGTTCCCTTATGTTTTCTAGCCATTTGTGATTTTCTTTTTTTCTGTTCTTTTTTTCACCATGGACATATCAACCTTGCCTGCCATGGCCTCACAGTTTGTCAGTTCTGTCAATATGGACTTAAACAGAACTCACACTTTCATCCTGCCCTCATCCTCACCTCAGTCTGAGTTACAATAAGCCTCAAACATTCTGTTTCTGCGCACAACTCTAAGATTCAACAACTGAAGCCTCCTGGGAATACTACGTTGCTGTAAACTGAGACTTAGTTTGAGTATGAAGTTGAACAGTTTTGCAGAGTTTCTTTAAATAAACTACAGGCCAGAGATTTGGGTCCACCCTTGATTTTAAAAATAAATGGTTAAACGGTGCTTTGTCAAAATTTTAGAAAGCATTAGGAATACTTAGAACACATGTTACTGACTGGCTGTCCTTGTGTTATAGACAGCAATTACACATTATTCAGCCAAATTGTTGGTTCTGAAGGTCTGTCTGTAATGCATTGACCTTAATGTTGCATGACATTCACTTTTGTTGGATCATGAAAAAAACAGTCCTTCAGCATCACACAGTTATTTATATCCAAGCCAAAGAAAAGCAAACATTTTGAGAATTATGTCTTGGCCTCCCCAGTCTTTCTCCCACTGACCCGCAGGGACTAGCTGGACCAACAAGTTGGAAATGAGCATCCAGTAAATGAGACAGAACTTTTAACATGCTTGAAAAGGTGCTGGAAGGGTTTTGACACAAGTTATTTCCAAAAACTGCTGGAAAGGATGCGACAGATCTGTGCTGCTGTGATGAAGGCAAGGGATTGTTATTTTAATTAAATATTTTACTTCAGAACCAGTCTGTTACATTTATTTGAAGTATTTCTAATTTCTTGTAATATCATTTATCTATTTTCATAAACTGAGGGTGGGCCCACACTTCCAGCTTGTAGTGTATGAGCACTAACCCGCTTTTTAAACTCATTTTCCCTAGTTTTTGTGAATGGCAGTTTCTGCGTAGTAACAGCAGTAATGGCGCCACTGGTGGTGGAACTGATTTGACATGTTATTAGGTAACCTCTTCTCATGTGTGGTGGCATGAGCTGAAAAACCACACATCTGAAGGGAATAATGCTTCAGAAAGGTCGCTCAGAGAAAGTTATTATAAGCATAATTATGTTTCTTGATGGTCTAAAAACTCTTATCTGGCTAGAATCTGGATTAAAGATGCAAGGAATGACCAGTGCAAATAGGCATTTATGTGATATTGTCTCACCATGTCTACTTCTGAGATGCTGTCCAAGCTCTCCACCTGGACATCCACACCCACGGGGACTGCTGGACCTGGAGACAAGAGCAGAGTTGTGGACTAAATTTACTTTACAGTGACTTGCATTATATAGTCATGTGCAAAAGTTTGGGCTCCCCTGGTCAAATGAATTCCTGTTAGTAGTTACTGTCACTTACTGTTTTATTTGCAAAATTTGACATACTGAGGGATAAAAATCAAATATAATATGTAGCTTTTTTAAGTTTTCCAACATGTTGAACTCAGCAAATATATAGAAATTGTGCACTAAAATGAGCCAGAAATGTAGATATTTAAGTGTTTTCCCTGTAATGGATATGTTCACTCCACTCAGAAGGTCAATAAAACATACAGCTTGACCAGGGGTGGAGGAGTCAGGAAGAGTCAAGCTTGGAAGAGTGAAAATGAATGCTGTATCATCATCAGTGTGACTAAAACAATACAGAGAGGAGGCACTGTGGTTATCTGACTACTTTCATCTTTGCACATCTATATTTAGAGCAGTAACTTATTAGAGGAGCAGATCACAGACTAGACCGGAAACTTTAACAGTGTATTATTTATGTCCCAGACTGAGGCCTTTGTAAAGGCTACTGAAGAGGTTCTTGTTAGACTCAGTATATGTTTTCTTTGATCAGCTCTAAAGTATAAACAAGGGAATGTGCAGGCTAATCATATTTACATGATTTTCAGCCAGCAAGTTGTGAGGGGTCGGCTACTAAAAACACTCGTTTGAGGCAAAGACTGAGCTTGGTTTTAGGTCTATTATGACTGCCTCCTTCATCTTCACTGGTTCTGAAGGCACTAAAGTAACAACCATTAACTCAGACTATCAGAATATTGATCTTTGTCTCATTGTGATGGACCTCGACCCCTTAAACTGCAGGATCATTTTTCAGTTATTAATCTCAAGACTTATTATTACCTGCTTTCAACCTAATCTTTAAGTTCTGTAGTTGGGAAAGCGAGAAGCAAAAGGGTGGACTCGCACACAGGCTTTAAGGGGAAGTTTCACTGACGTTTCAAATTTCCACAGAATGATATGGTTCAGATTTAAGAATAGTTAAGAATAGTTTGAAATAAGCAAACGCTTTCACTAAATGTCTTAAAACTAGTAAGATGGGCTTTAACTGACTATGAAAATCAACATTTATATATATATGTATATATTAGGGATGCACCGAAAATTCAGCCAGCAAATTTTTTTTTAACGCGACCGAAACAGTGATGATGCAATCAACAAGCGACAGCTGATTAGAGTCAGCATGTCTGCCATGTGGGCGCATTTTGATATATCTAATAAAGACACGCTGAAAGCCGTTTGTAAAGCGTGGAATGCCTAAATTTCTAGAAGGGGTGCATCCACAAAGACTTTATCCACGTCAGGATTAATTTATCATATAAAATCAAAACATCCCGATCGAGCACAGAAGACCCCTTAAAGGCAAGACCCTTCAAGCACACCCACATCCAGTGATTACAGTTAATATATGGGCTACATCAGTCTTTGTTTTGATACACTATTTTGTTATAGGACTACAGAGAACATTGTTATATCTTTCAACACTTTTTAAAGCACATGTTCTGAATGCACTTTGTTCATGTACTTCGTTCAGAATATTAAAATGCACTTGAATTCACTAGTTTTATGAGAGAAGATATTTAACTGTATAATATTTCAGCTATCTTTTAGGCTATTCATGAGTGCACCAAATCCTATATATATATATATATATATATATATATATACATAATTTATAGGACATTTGGGCCATCACCAACTACAGGACATCTCCACCTGCCTTATTCCAGTGTGCTTCAAACCACCACTATCATCCCTGTGCCAAACAAGTCTACCTAAATGACTATCATCTGTCACACTCACACTCATCATCATGACCTGCTTTAGGAGGCTTATGAGACACATAAATTACATCTGCACCCTCATCCCTGCAGTTTGCATTTTGTCTCACCACCCCACCCTCCCACTCCACAACCTGTGTGCTCAGCCCTCTGCTGTTTGCGCTGGTGACCCACAATGCACAGCTCTAACCACATCATCAAGTTTGTTGATGATACAACAATCATCAACAAACACCAACCAAAAATAATCAAAATAATCGGTGGGAACGATGAGATGGAAGTACAGAGAGGCGGTGCAACAGCTAACATTCTGGCACAAGCCTAACAGCCTGTCTCTAAATGTGGAAAAAAAATTCCTTGGTGTTCACGTCATGGAGAATCTCACATGGACCCTCGAAATCAGTTCAATTGCCAAGAAAACCCTCCAGCATCTTTACTGCCTGCAGAGACTAACGAGAGCGCATTACCCCCCCCATAATCTTCACCATGTTCTACAGAGGACTGCAGAGACCATTCTCTGTAGCTGCATCAGAAATTGTTCTGTTTCAGATCCCAAGATGATAATAAGACACAAGGGCGCCAGAAACATTACAACGGGGGGGGGGACATGTCCCCCCTTCTTTTCAAAATCATTAGTTTTTTCCCTCCAATGTTTGTTTCTTGGCCAAAGCCAAGATGTAGAGCTCTGCACACACCCGCCCCAACACCCCCCACCCCCCCAGACAACAGCTCAGGCGTAGAGATGTATGCGGATTTATAAGTCTGCACACAAAGGCCATCTATCGCTACTTATCTCCCTAGAGACATCCCTTTTTTACTCTCCAGGTCGACCATGGGTTCCTCTTTTTAGTCTTGTTCCTCCCAAGGTTTCCTCCTCCAGCTTCATTGAGTTTTTCCTTACCACTGTTGCCCTTGCCTCACTAGGGGCTCCGACCTGGATTCTGTAAAGCTTCTTTGTGACAACATCTGTTGTAAAAAGCAGTGTATAAATTTAACCGAACTGAACTGAACTCCTTCTCCTAACACACTGAGCAACTTGCACCCCAAACCGCCATTGTAAATACACTTTTTTTGTTATAGACTCCACATACTTTGTTCTGATGCTGCTGTTATTTGCACAATTATTATTTATTGCTGTCTTCCTCTATATTTGCATTTTTTGCACAGTTAACGACTCCGCTGCCAGAAAACCGCATAGGACAGTATAGTGTGAATGTACTGTATTCATCAAAACTGTACTGTAGCTTCTTTTACTTGGTTACACTAAACGTTGTCCTGCTTTATTGCTGATCTTGTGTTTCTCTTGCATTCTTTCACTTGCTCTCTTTGCATTCTGTGCATTTTTGTCTTGCAGGGTTTTGTTTCACGGTGTACCGTGTACATGGCTGAAAAGACAATAAACCTACTCGACACGACTACAATATCGTATATATTACATTTATATTTTTCAGTATATTTCCTCTAGTTTTACAAATAGCTAAGCTTTCATTTTTGCTGTGCTAGCACAAAGCCTTTAATTAAATGCATGTTCTTAAACAGTAAAAAAGTCCTTGTGTCCTTTACCGAAACAGCTCTTTAAAGAACCGAAAACTTTTTCATGGAAAAATAGTGGTTGCTGAAGCTTGATGGATAACACCTCCACACCGCAGACTGCCCAAGGGCTCTTATACACATATAAGAGACCTTGGGCAAAACTCTAAGCAACTCTGGAAAAGAGCAGCAACCAAAGGCATTAATACAAAGGTGGTTCTGTATTTCAGCTTTACTTTCAAGAGTTTACTTGAGACTCATTTATACCACTTACTTCCAAATGCAGCCTTGGTTACAGCCAATACCATCTATAGGTCGATAGGCGGATCGGGTTTCAAATATCTCTGTTTTAAGCACATGAATCACACCTACGCTTGCTGACATTCTCCCAGCACGTGGGCTAGTGATCTCATCTCTGATCCGTCATGCCATTGTGCCAGCTTCCTGACTCTATTATGCAACGCGTGGCAAAGCCTATCATTAGTCTCTCTGTTACCTGGAAGCGATGACATTAACTCTCCTGCCTCGTTCCAGCTGTGTGCCCACACGTACCACACTGGCACCATATGCCACCTATCAGCTCTCCATGCTGACACGTACGCTGGAGACAGCAGGGCATAGCCTGGAGAGCTCGTACACCTGCCTTAGTCATCTCCACTGTTTGGGGACAGGCGTTGGTGCTTCATTTGCAGTGGCTAAAGGTCAGGAACACGACTACAAAACTGATCCCTGGTCTGTGCCATAGGGCCACCTGCCACCTGCTGAGAGTAGTGCCCAGACCTGCCTGCTCTGATTTTGGATCAGTGCCTAGAGTGTGAATTCTGGATTAGACTGGTGGATTGGGTTTGTTATTTAAGAGAAGATTTAATTCCCTTTACAGTGATTACACAGGAATTCCATCTGCTGTTTCAGCTGGAGGGTAAAAAGTTCAGAAAGGAAGGGGAGAGATGCAGAGCACCCTCAGGTCACCCTGAGTACCAGCAACAGTCTCCTCCCTATCCTTAGGGGCACATCACAGTCTGACTGGTCACAGGGAAATATCATTAAAAGCCCAAGAAAATATCTGACTGACAGCACGGTGGTCTGTCAGCTGTATTGATGTGACTCGCTACAATCAAATATTTTGTCTCCCACTTAAAGACGGTTTTACGCCTCTTGACTCAGTTAAGATGGCACATTGAATCAAAAGGGGTTATAATTGCTTGGAAGGATATCAGAACATGGAAAGAGAGGGTGTGAGAGAGAAAGAGAGAGACAAAGTGTGTGTGAGAGAGAGAGAGGGAGAGAAGGAGAAAGAGAGTAAGCCGAGGATGGGAAGGTCATATCGGGACAGAGCATAACAGTCTTAGCTCAAGTGAATTTGTCAGGTCACATTTCTACAAGGCTACATTTTGGCGCTAGAGGCAAGGAAGTGTTTGTCAAAAAAACCCAACACAATAAGAGCCATTCATATTCATCTCCATAATAACCTTCCTAGCTTTAATGAGATTCTTCCTCTTTGGAAACAGGTAAGGGCAAGCAGTACTGATTAATAATTTTGCCTCTCAGCCATGGCTATATAAGTGAGAAGCGTCTTCTATTTCACAAGCTTTCATCTTGCTTTGCTCCACTGATTCAGAGTAATGTTACCCACAGGGGCGATCATTCCGACAGGGGCTAAAGGTGTGGAAGACAAAGAAAAACCTTAATAATGCCTCAAGCTTCCGAAACTGACGCTGGTTTACTTACTAGGGCAACAGCAGACTAAGTTGAATGAGGTGAAAGCTCTCAAAATGATTGTCAGCTACAAAAGCTAGGGAAAACTTTTCATTTGATTATAACAAATATAATGTGATGTGAGGTTCTATAAGGTGAAGTAAACATTTAAAGATTCTTTACACCTATCTATTTACAAATATGGTTCTTTAAGGAACCAACCAGTGAAAAGGTTCTTCAGGGAACCAAAAGCGATCATTCTACGGCAATACAGTACACCCCCGACATTCGTGGGGGTTATGTTCCAAGAGCACCCCCGAATTGTGAAAAACTGCAAATTTGTGATATGGTAAAAAAAATTGCCTATTTTTATAGTGTAAACACTAAATATTCCCCCAAATATGCGCTCAAAACACTTTAATTTCATTTTAAATTTAGCCTAATACATTACCATAAAAAAAATGTAAAGGTAAACCCGAACTGTACAGTTTACACTGAACTGCTGTCTCCCGCAGTGCTAGAATGTAAAAACCGATGTTACCCTTGTATAGACTGTACTGTAATTCATGCGAACGTGTTTTCTTTGGTATACGCTGTCATTTTCTTTGTTATAAGCAGGATAAAAACAGTACTAAATTAATTTAATTCACAGAAAATACAGGGCTTAACGAAGAACAAAACGAAAAACACAAGAACACTCAGTGAAACACTCACGAGTTCCATGTGGGACAGTGTTCTGCTACGGGGATGCTGGACTGCAGCTGTCAGAGATGCGTCACAGTGCTGCAGCCAATCAGCAGCAAGGAGAAATGAATAATGTTCCCAGATTGGCTACTTTCAAACCTCCCGCCCCTGAGTGCAGCAGTATTTCACCATCCCAAGGTGCACTTTCTTTGAGTTCGACAGTACCAAAAAATGTATAGTTATATTTTGTATGGAAATGTCGCTGAATTTACATTAATATGTATGTTACAAAATATTTTTCTAAAATATATGAAAAATTGTAAAAAAAATGTGGAAAATATTTATGTTTTCCGTGAATTTCCACAAACAATTATTTGTTATGTTAAACTGAGTTAAGGGCAACTGAGTTAAACTGAAACATTCCAAACCAGTAAAACAAAGCAACATATCTGTATCAAACACATGACAGCTTTTCCTCATCAGATTGTTCATAACTGTCCAAAATAACATAGCAATGTTGATCAAGTGAATAACACAGTCAAAACAACTTTATCCCAGTCAAAATAAGACACAGAAACCACGCCACCCCAGTCAACGTGAAACACCAAAACCACTCTAAAACCAGTCAAACTGAGACACCAAAACCACTCCTCAAGTCAACTTGAAACATTAAAACCACTCTAAAACCAGTTAAACTGCAACACCAAAACCGCTCATCCCAGTCACTCTACCACAATCATGCTGAAGCACCAAAACTAAACCAGTCAAACAGAAACACCAACCCCATTAAACCTCAGACAAACTAAACACCAAAACCGCTCCATCCCACTCAAACCAAGTCAAAACAAGTCAATTGCTATACCCAAACTTAAACACTAATATATTCCAAACCACTCAAACCAAGCAACATATCAAATTGTATCAAACATATCACAGCTTTTCCTTATCAGATTGTTTATGACTGTTCAAAACAATGTGGTAATGTTGATCAGGTGAGTAACGCAGGCAAAACGACTTTATCCCAGTCAAAATAAAACACAGAAACCACTCCGCCACAGTCAGCCAGAAACACCAAAACCACTCCCAACCAGTCAAACCAAAACAAAATATCAAAGAGGTGGCATCAAACATATCACAGCTTGTCCTTGTTAAAATGTTTGTACCTGTCCAAACACATGGTAATGTAGATCAGGTGAGTAAAACAGGCAAGAGACGTCAAAGATCTGCTTATTTTCCGTCTGCCGGGCGACACTCAGAAGGAAGCACATTGTGGGAGCACGTACAGGAACGTGACCCATCCCGTTTCTATGCTTCAGAGCCTGTCTAAGACACGCCGATTACATCATTTTTCTTTGAAAAGGGAGGGGAAGGGAGGGGAGGGGAGGGGACGGTGGATCTGAGGACAAGCGGGCGCATTTTCCTGCGGCCTTCCGGCCAGCCCCTCGTTAACAGCTGTGAACGGGTGTCGCGGGTCAGGAGATTGTTGCGCGCGTTTAATCCAGACGGGTCATCAGCAAGCTTCGCCAGCCTAATCTGGGCAGATGGAGAGGGAAACGGCCTTCCCCATGCAGCACACGCCGACTCTACTGAGTTACAGGCGTCAGGAAAAACAACACACACAGATAGACACCCACAGCTTCATCGCAAACAACGACAACAGGAACAAAACAGCCTTGCTGAAAAAAGGTGTTAAAAAACTCAAAGCATCAGATTCAACACAAGAAGCTAAACCCACCATCAGCTTAGTCAAGAACCAAAACCTCTTCAAAGTGAGACAGAATTCTTTACAGATTGTATGATTCCATATTTATGTTAAAATAATTAAAAATGGAAGTTTTGTAAATGTTATTTATTTTTTTGTTCACACCATCTTTATTTATTCACACCATCTATATTTATTCATTCATGCCAAATAAAAGCAGAAGGCTGATCTGAGCCAACATACTGATTAAACTGAAAAAAGCTCGCTTAAAAATGTTCTGTCCTCATTTGTATAGGTGAATTTTGGCCTTGCGTTTTTCCTTTTACCTTAAGTGAGCCACATGAAGCAGTTTTCAGAGAAATGTTTAAGTGGAATGTTTTTGTACAAGTACTATTTTTGACAGTTGCAGCACTGACTTTCAAATTTACAGTGTTAAATGTATCCCTTAAGTTAGGGAATCAATGTAGTTTTATTCACTACCAAAGATGTTTCACGCAAGTGGACAATGAGTGAGATCATTTTACCGGACCATATAATAATCAAATTGTCCCCACTTTTGAATCCGAAGTTCAGTTAACATAAAATTTTAAAGTTACCAGGTAACTTTTCAGAGCTGAAATCTAAAATCATTTTTACAGTAAAATACAGAAAATTGTGGACAAACCTTGGCTCTATTTCGTGGGTTTGATTTTGAATGCTCCTCTCCGCTCACTATTATTTCTGGTCATCAAAAAAGCAAATGGACGCAGATGGAATAAATGAAGGCTTTCATTCTAAAATCCATTAAAGGGGACATATTATGCATAGCTCACTTATTGCATTCTGTTGTATTTCCATTTCGGTCTCTGGTTTTACGAGCACGCATAAGACGCTGAGCGCTACAGCTACAGGCAAAGGCAAGTCACTCATGAAGTGTTGTGTTCATCTCACTCTGGGTCCAACTCGGGGTCCAACATATACGCCTGGATAGCGCCTCTGTTTACTGCCATTTTCATGTGTGGTAAACGTGCAGCATACGCATGGGGTTGGTGGGGCGTGGCCAGCAACAGCTTATTTGCATAAAAGTGACGGAGCCCTTAAACGGCTCATTTTGAAAGGGACTGAAACTGTCAAGAATAGAGCTGGTGAGATCTCTTTATGTGAAAGTGATTTTGTGCATAAAACTTCATGAACATGTTTTGTGTAGCCCATAGACCTATAGTAACTTGTTTAAAAAGAGGTATAATATGTGCCCTTTAAGGTGAGACACTACAGGTGAATGGGGTAATTTTCTAAACCAATGGATTTCACAATTCATCTCTGGCAGCAGATTACTGATATTGTAACAAATATTTTTTATTTTGGAAGTTTCATGACATATACACAGACACAGACAAACACACACACACACACACACACACACACACACACACGTACAGGAATTACCCTGTAATTCCATGCAGCATTTTAGTGAACGTAGTCAACAGTACAAAGCAAATAAACATATTTGTGTATTGTAATATATCGGTGATATATCACACCACCTGACTGTGCTGAGTGTCTGCAGAAGTCTTTATTAAAGAAAGTTTTCACAAGTTAACAAGTAAAAATTTTTTAACCATGTTTTAAGAAAAGACATCTCATGGATGCACTTCAATCCAAAAATCTGAACAATGGTTAAAGGCACCAAAATGTTTCTTTCTGCCTGTAGTGTCTCACAGATCATTTTCTTTTTTCATGATAGTGTTATTGAGAGCGGACTTATTAGAGTAGATGAATTAGAGAACTAAATGTGTTTCCCATTATACGTCAGCGACCATTCGTTCCAAAAACTTGTGTAATCAACAACTGTTACAAATGGGAGGTGCAGCACATTCACATTTAGCTCCGTATGTAGAAACTAAATGCCCCATTTTGAATTTGCCTCACTTGTAATGTTACAACCATGACCACATCATTTATGTTTGACAGCTTCTTCAGGCTATATCAGTTCATTCTGCCTTTTTACACTGACGTTATAAGGAATCGGACAGACATCAGAAGGGAGTGGCTTAACCCATAGAATGTTGTTAAATAAGATATTACTTTACTGTGCAAAAGTTGACTGAACTGTCGACTAAACTGAACCAGGTATTTGTATGCATATTAATAGTAGCTTTTAAAAACATTTACAGCTCAGTTAATCGGGTCTTTTCCCAGGTGTCTAAGACTTTTGCATAGTACAGTTGGTATACCATTAGTCATTTTCGGTCCAACACCCAGCACACTTAAACTGTCTTTCAGTTTTCAGTGCTTTTATTCCTATTCACAAGAGGCAGAGCTAACTGGGGCGACATGCACAGGACAGTCTACTGACTCTACAACTTCCTAAAAGAGTCAGGGAAAAGTGTGATGCCTTAAGAGCCACTTTTGCTTTCCAAAAGAACGTATCAATCTATTATACCTCATATAACACCTGGTGGCCTAGTGGTTAGGGTGTTGCTCCTGTGTTCAGAAGGTTTTGGGTTTGAATCCCAAAACCCTGCTAGTGTCATCACTGAGGTACCCTTGAGTAAGGTACCGTCCCCACACACTGTTCTCCGGACGCCCCCCGGTTGGTGGTAGCGCCCTACCTCACTTGGTGAATGGGTTAAATGCAGAGAAAGAATTTCATACTGTTCACACTGTGTGTTGTGCTGGAGTGTGTTCATGTGTGACTATAAGAGGCCACTTTACTAAATAACAACAGTTCTCAAAATGCTTTTTTTCCCAGAACCACACCCTATAAATCTGACCATTAGGGAACCCTTATTTTTAAGACTGATTTGATAAGAAAATGAGAGAACAACTCCTTATTGGTGAAACACTACCTAGCTCTCACACACAGCCAGTTTAGAATCTCCAATTCACCTCGCGCACATGTCTTTGGACTACAGGAGCTACCGGAGACCCTGGAGGAACCCCCCATCACCACATGGAGAACAAACTCCGCACCCTCAAAGGACAGGACCCAGATTCGACCCCCCAACTCTGGAGGTGTGAGGCAACAGTGCTATCCATTGTGCCACCGTGAGTCAAGCATCATTTAAAACTAAATAAAAAATTAACAGTCCCATCAACTTCATCAGAAAAAAAAACAAACATGTTCAGCATACTCAGTACGTTTGCTTTGGCTTGACTGTTAAATACATTGAAGAATTTTCTTCTCTCAAACCATTTAACACATTTCCGCCCAGGAGTTTGCAGTGAAAGTGTGGAGCCATTTGGAGCCCAGCATGTTCTGTTTATGGTGCTCTTTCCTCTGCGGTAGCCCAGAAATGGCACAATGGCATGTCTTGCATGTTAACCATTTGTGGACGGGAAAAGGATGAAACATGACCACATCCCTCATAATCCAACCCAAACGCGCTGTCACTAGCGGGGGGTTCAAAACCGTTTGTGGGCAGCAGCGTCCAAAGCTGCTTAAAAACCACCCAGTGGTTTGTTCGTCTTCTCCACAGCATGTTAAAAACAGTGCCGCATGCTAAAAGCACTTGCACTTTGCATGTTCAAAAATGAGTAAAAAAAATATATAAATAAATACCAACCACCCCTCACACACACACATCCCCCCCAAAAAAACCCTCAGCTATTCATTACACCTAATAGCTGCAGAGCACTTCTCCTTCGTGGAACAGACGCACTTAATCCAGCTGTGGTTATCTGTGCTCAGATTAAGGTTATGCACACTGCATTAGAGCATGCTGCTCATGGTGCAGCTTTGGGGGACTTTCTTAGAAATCGTACGGAAATTATAGTTAGACTCACCTCCCACCCCTCGTGGGATGGGATTAAACCACATTGTTTGCGCCAGTTCAGAAGATTCGAGGCACGCTGATAAGAGAAAGGTTCAATGAGACATTCTCCACCTGTAGGCTATGAATACAGAGGGAATGTGTTAGCTGCGCAGAGCTTTTATGCTTCTGTCAGTCTTGTATGCCTGATTTTACCTCCAAATACAAGAGTGGAACCGCAAACGTTTTGGAGAACTTGACACATTTAATTTTTTTACCTCTCTCTCTTGTTAATAGGTTGTATAAATGGAAAACACTGAAAGTACACTTAGTCCTCCATGTCTACCGCTCTTTAACCCTTAGAACGCGAGCGGTAACGGAAGCGCAACACATGGTAAAGAAATCGTCATATGGCAAAACATGTGGAAGTTTCTCCGGTCTGTGTCGATGCTTAAGGTGTCAGATGTCATGCTGAGCTTTTTGTGTTCCTGCTGGCTCTTTTCCACAGACCGTGTTGTGCTGACTGCACTACAGCTTTCTGATTGATCGAAATGGCAACACAACATGGAAAAAGGCCATTGTTCTTTAATGCCCATACAATGAAGATACAAACAGCTGGGAAGCTGACAAAGTACAAGCACTACTGTCAGTTTGGGCTGAGGATAAATTTCAGTGGGAGTTTTCTATGACACAAATTAAACAAAGTTATGTTTAGCACTGTGAAAAACATGAAGATGTACCAGGACATCGCTAACATGTTAGCAGGGTTAGGGGTTGTTGCACAACTAAACAATGGCAAAAAAATAAATGAAAAACGCAGACAGGGCTATAAATAACCACAATATCAAAAGTGGCTCTGACAGAAAAAAATTCCACTTGTTAGACTCAATGGACCTGGGTTTTCGGACGACCGGCCAAAAACTGTGGGGAGAAAATTGCACTGCTAATGTGCCAGAAACACCTTTACCGAGATACACTGGAAAATCAAAGCATGCAATAACATCCGTGTCATCATAGTATGGTTTAGGTACAGTATACCTATCGAAACGGGCCTTATGTCACATGAAACCAAAGATATTGTTATTAAAAAACATGTGATAATAACCAACACTGGGGTTTTAAAGGCCCACGTTTCTTTTACTTTAGTTCTTTACTTTACTTTCCTGTGTTCAGTGGAGTGATGGAGCTCCATCCAATAATTTTGGGATCATCTGGAGTAGCATTTGTGATCCAGATCATCCAACATCACTACCTGACCTTACTAATGTTCTTAAAGATAATTGCAATCAAATCCATCTAGTGAAGTTTTCCTAGAGGCTATTACTCCTGGAGCTACAAGGCTAAGGTTGTCTTAAATACTTACCTATATACTTGTCTTAAACCACACCTACATATTCGCACCACCTAAATGAAGAGCTGGATATAGCTTAAGAGAAATTTTCGGGGTGTATTTTTTATGGCAACAATTTAGATTAATATTGACTTTCGAGCAGAATTTGGACTCCAAACATGTCTTGGACTCCAGACAAGACTTGATTTTTATTTCACTAACCTATTCCTTAAACATCAAAATAGCTATGGAAATGCAACCAGCCCACTCATGCATCCCCTAACAGGCTCTAATCAGAATTTAGCAGCACTTGCTGTGGTCCTACAAGGTTGCAGCCTGGTTTAAATTGAACCAACTGTTCTTTGAGAAAAGAGTGCAGTTTAGGGAGCACCTAGAAACAATAGCACCTTCCCTCCAATGGGATTTTGGTGGTTGATTCTCCCTGTTTCCCTCCCTGGAACCAAGACCCCCTGCTGGCATGTGGCCTTCCTCAGTGATAATGGCTCCTGCGCACTCGGAGCAGCGCTGGTAAGAAGCTTTCGTTAGAGGAGCTTGCCGCAGCGTACGGCACCTTTTGAAGAAAGAACAGTGCAGCTGGGACAGCTCCAGCCAAACGATCACAGACACATTCAAAAAGCCCCTCTGCTCCAAACATGAAACCTTTTCGTTATGTTTGAATAAGAAGAGACAGGCGGAGGCTTGGTGCCTCGCTATTTCTGGACGCGAGACTGTGCGTGCCAAATAGAGAGAGAGAGAGGGAGAGAGAGAGAGAAAGAGAGAGAGAGAGAGAGAGAGAGAGAGCAAGAGAGAGAGAGAAAGAGCAAGAGAAACAGAGAAAGAGACAAAGAGACAAAGAGACAAAGAGATAGAGGGGGGAGATAGAGTGAGAGGAAGAACGAGAGATAGAGAGAAGGTGAGAGAGAGACAGAGAGGGAGGGAGAGAAATAGAAAAAGAGGGAAAGACAGACAGAGAACAGGTGAGAAAAGGAGACAGAAAGAAAGTAGAACGAGAGACAAAGTGAGACCCAATGAGAAAGAGAGGGGACAGATAGAGTGAGAGGAAGAACGAAAGGTAGAGAGAAGGTGAGAGAGAATAAAAGAGACACAGAGACGAAGGGAAAAAGAAAAAGAGGGAAAGAGAGACAGAGAACAGAGAGGCAAAGTAAGATACAAGGGGGCAGGAAAGAATGAAAGACAGGGAAATGGGGAGAGGGAGAGAGTGACTGAGAGAAAGGAAAAGAGAGAGAAAGAAATTGAGTGAAAAAGAAAGAAAGAGAGGGGTTCAGAAAGAAAGCAAGGGGGAACTTTGGAGGGAGAGGTGGGTGTATGGGGGGGGGGGGTTTGAAAAAGAGAGTGAGAAAGAAAAGAGGACAGCCAGAGGAATAAAGCAAGGGAAAAGTTACAAAGAGAGAGAGGAGGAATGAGGAAGAAAGAGAGAGCAAGAGTTGCATGCTTTAAACCTCATTTCCTCCACTTTATGTTCCTACTGTGTGTTCACAGCTCATTTGAAGCCCCATAGGAACCAACTTCACACGTACAATAACTGACAGTCAAATCAAGTCTTTTTTCTGACACTGTCAGATCTCGCTTGTAGACGGGTCTCGCCGCGTGAATAACAGGTATCTATTCCCACTCCTCCACAAGTGCTTTAATGCAAACTGTATGAGACACATATAATGTCACAGCAGCTGGCATTTCTTTGCAATGGCAGCTGGCCTCATCTGATCAAAGGATAAGATCTTATGCCTGAGATATAACTTAATGACTTCTTGGCAACAGAAACCATCTCCTCAGCTGCCCGACTCCTAGTGGGCAGCACAGTCATCATCAGCAGCCAAGTGGCTTAAAGAAATGACCCCATGGTCTATTTTAACCCATAGAACTCAAAGTGTATTAGTAAAATCTGACTACAACAAACAAAAATGGTGGAAAACAGTTTAAAACCGGTGTTTGCTCTCCTACACACTTGCCATTTGCTGTGCTTTCATTTAACCCATGCCGCCACATAGCCGCTCTCCAGACCCCCTCCCTTTGTGGGTTTTCCCCACCCCATTTGTGGGCGGAGGCTATCCTGAAAGTTCTCCCAGAAATCTTGTGTTTATTTTTCTGTTTGTTTCTGTTTGTTTCTAAAAATAAAAGAAATTTTGGCATTTTTGTTCTTTATGGGCATTTGCGTGTGACACTATTTATTATTATTATTATATGTGTTTTAAATGACAATAACTTTTGTTTTATGTGGCATAGGAACATAGACAAAGCTCAGCATGACGTTTGACACCTCGGGCATCAATACAAACCAGGGGAACCTCTCCCTTGTTTCTGTGCCTGACATATGTAAATAACCTCTTTTCCCATTGGCTGTCATGTGTAGTGCCTCATTTAAAAAGCAGCCAGGGCTGAAACACTCCTTATAACAGTATGAGCAGCAGGGTTTAATCTGAAGAGGCAAATATCTGAAAATAACACCTTATCATTTCTGTGCTGATATGAAAAAGCAGGCATCATTTCCATACATGGACCACATGGACTGGCACATTTTGAAAGTTTAAGTGAAAGAAAATTTGGTTTTCCATTAAATGAGCCCTTTAAAGATAAAGATAATGATACCTGCAAATGCTGGTCTCATGGTAAAATCATGATCGTCCACTCGCAGCAGGTGGTCCGTTTTCACTTTGCGTGTCTTGGTTCCATCGACCACTTTCTTGGACAACGGGCTGAAAAAGATTTTTTACAAGTTATCACAATGTCAATGTAATTTA
>JBBPCX010000160.1:19581510-19594234 GCA_037974365.1 Hydrocynus forskahlii
CCCTATTATCGCTATTAACGCAGTCCGGACTAAAAGAGAGAGACACACACACACACACACACAGACACACACAGACAAACACACACACAGACACACACACACACGTCATTATACAGAAAGAGTAAAAAGTCATGATAGAAAAATCTGTCACAACCTCAGGATTAAATAGGATGATGGATGAAGGACAACCGAGTGCTATCTTTGTGTGTGTGTGCGCGTGTGTGAGAGAGAGAGAGATAAGAGTGTTACATAACTGTGTGTAATGCTTTGTTTTCTGCATCTAAAGCAGGTTTTTCTCTGTGGACAACTCTGGGCCTGGATAATACACAACACCTTTACTTCAGTAGGAGCCAGGAGGCACAGAAGAAACAGTTACTATGGAAGTAACACTGTTTAAAAGATCTAAACCAGGTTAGACAGGTAGCTCCCAGTCCTTGTTCAATCACATTTTTGTGCTTTTCTTCACGCTAACACATCTAATTTAGCTCACCATGAGTGTGGTAATTAGCTGATGTGAGTTAAGATGAGGGAAAATGCTAAAAACTGTTCACTGCAGGTACTCCAGCATTTCGGAATGCTGACAATTCAGTAAGAGCTGATAAAGTGTTGTTCAGTAACATATGAGTCAGTTCTGACTTTGAGATCATAAACATCCATGTTCTTTATACATGTTCTTACGAAAAAAACGCTGAATAACAAGACCCTACTCCCACCACTTGCTATAAATTTTGCACCATCTAGCTTTAATCTCCTGGCACCAAATTATCTGGGAAAAGGGCCGCTGCTCTGAGAGAGGTTCTACATTAGAGAACAAGGAATATGAATAAGTTAGTCATTTTGTTCAAACTAATGACACCCAAAAACATACTACATGAAGCATGACAACACTGAATGTATGGACATACATGGAAGAAGCAAATAGAGCTGCAACCATCAAATATTATCAGATATTTTCAAAAATGCAAGAAAAAAAATACTAAATAATTAAAATATGTAATTGCTGGAACCCTAGTTGCTTTTCACAAAATTGTATACTTTTTCTTTAATAAGGAAATAAATCTCGTCCTACAATTATTATTTATATATTACAAATTTTGTAATTACCTAGTTACATTTAGTTTATATATTTACTAATGGTAGCGATTTTTTTTTTACCCTTGCTCATTATGCTTGATAGGTAATCAGGTGGTGTGTATTTTTTTTAAGGAAAATATTTATTGAAATTTGTGTATAGAGAGAACTGGTCAGATGATGGCTGGGGTGTATAAACCATATTAATTCATTTTTTATTGTGTGGACAAACTCTCACTCTTTTATATTAAGAAGAATTTATGTTTGCAACAAACCATGTCATAGTGTCATGCCTAGAAATTCTTAGGAGCTGCAATAGAAGCACGTTCCCATTTATATTATACTTAAGTGGTCATTTATGACTTCCACTCTCATCCAAAGGGAAAATTAGACACATAATGGCAAAAGATGAAAATGTGCTGACTTTCATAAATCAGCCAATGTTTACTATTGAAATACCGACACACCTAAAAAGCATGTTATGGCAATAATGAAGAAGTTTAAAATAACCAGAGCTGTGGTAAATGCATGTTTAATCATGGTTGGAGATATGCAAAAGATGGAATTCTGGAGTCATTAAGTGTTCAAAACACAATTCAATACGACCTACACACCAACAACGTATTTGGAAGATGTACCAGAATAAGACTATAAGTGCTATTATTTACAACAAATGTGAGCACCAAGAGTTTGTAGCTGACACAAAGATAGAGCTTGCTGGAAATAAAAAAATCTGAGTGAGTTTGGCATAAAAAAGAATCTTTACTGTGAAGTATAATGAATGACCCGTGGTGCTTCTGCTGTCCAAAGGCACCAGGAAGCTTGTTAGGATACATGGCATCATGAACTCTTTACAGCTGCCTCTGCCAAAGAACTAAATCTAGGTCATGGTTGGATATTTCAGTGGGACAATGATCAACACATAAAAAAATGGTTTAATGACTACAGAATCAAACTTCTGACATGGCCATGCAAGTCCCCTCGCCATAACCTCATTAAAAACGTGCACGGTATTGCTGAAGAGGAGAGTCTAAAGAGAGAACCTAGAACCCTGGGGAGATCTAGTGAGATTCTGTACTGAAGTACAGTTTTAAGACTATTCTCTAATCTCATCAAGGATTATAGGAGAAGATTTGTTACTGTTCAATTAAAGGTTAGATTTCTCTTATATTTTCAATGTTAGGTTGAGCTAATTAAAAGACATTTTTAACCCATCTTTACGAATGTCGATCATTTTATGTAATCCACCATAAAATAGCACATCAAACAGAAAAATTTGCAGATTATTCTAAGTGATGCAAAGTCTCAAATCTAGAAAACAGATGGAGAAGAAAGCAGGCCTAGCACCTCATGAGTCATATTGGAAAACAAAAACAACATCAAAAGCTTTGATTACTTTGTCATCAAAACGAATCACTAACAACTACAAAAAAAATCCAGCTAGTAGATGCTGTAGCAACAAAGCCAACATAGAATTCTGAGAGAGAGACTTCAAACATAAGGCAATTAAACACACAATCCCATCTACCTTATTCAAATCCCTTTCCCAAGCCTTTTAATCCACTTATGAGATCTGTATTCCTAAAAAATAAAACATTTGTACTGGCTTACATAATATCTTCAATCACAGCAAGGGCATCCTGGTGTCCAGTGACAGAACGAGATCTTTAGAACACACTGCGGCGTAGGAAAATGTTTGCCCACATGATTAAACCAACAAAAACCCTCTAAAACAATCAAGACATAAAAGCCTCAAAATAATATTGTGAATTGTGGTATCTAATTTAGAATTTAGGAAAGGGGTTCATTTCAGACACTGAAAAAGGCAGAGAGACATGGGCAGATAGAAATTCCATTAATTTCATAGTTTTCTCAATAATTCAATCACTGAGATGTAAACAAGATAGTTAGGTTAGGGTTAGTGTTTTCACATATAATGGCTCAAATAAAGAAATGTACCAACTCAAAATCCTTTATAGTAGTGATGAGACGAACAATGTCTGCAACACAAATATTTCCACATCATTTACAAAATGACTAGTGAACTTACACGTCTTTTGAGTTTTTGTATGTCCCATTGATGGTAGAAAATCTGAAAATACCTTCCTTCAGAAGCTATTTTGCCTTAAAACACCCTGAATGTACCTCTCCGCCATGAAACAATTAAAAAAAAATACATAAAACTTTAGTAATGCATTCAAAACCACTTCATGTTGATAGAATCCTGTAAAGTAGCTTTAAGAAGTAATAAACACTTTGGAGGTCTGGTTCCTAGCAACAGTTCCGTGAAAAATTAGGCTACACAGGTACTTTAGTAAACACTTGAGAATGCTAAGTTGATGACAAAAAAAAACACATTCAGAAACTGCACATCTAAAATTAAAATACTGTACTAATTGTGTGGGTTTTAAAAAAAATCTCATTTCACCTGCAAATATTAGCATATAAACTGTTTGCCTAAGAACTGACCATCTCCAGAGCAACAGCTGAAAATTTAGTCAGCTCCATTGGCTGATGGGTAAACAAAGGTCAAGAGAAAATGTCTTTGTTGTGAATCAGCTCCATCTGTCACTGAAAATTTGAGAGAAATCAAACCTTCCATTGAAGTCAATTTAGCCTTAAAAAGTAAAGACAAAACAAAACAAAAAAACTGTCACGACAAAACCACAAAACCATGTGTTGCAAAATGTGTTCTAAAATTGTAGGCATCTCTGTACTTTGCACTTCTACAACCTTGTAATGTGTCTTCTTCTACAGTGCCTTATGCTACTGTAAAGAGTAATCTGAGACTACTACTCAGTACCAAACCCCGGAGATCTTCCAGGATCTGTAAGCAAACAGTCAGTTTGGGGCAGCTGGTGGCATGGTGCTTCATGAACTCCATGATGCTATGTATCCTAACGAGGCTTCCAGGGCCTTCAAAACATTACCAAAACATTTCAGACAGCTCACCATATCCAACAGTGGGGACCTAAGTTCTTACCTGTGGCGCATTTGTGGTTAAAAAACAAAAAAACTTTCTTCTGGCACACCTTCTAAGCAGTTAATAGACATTGAAGTGACAGCTAACTGTAGTTCCATTCCAGACAGGTTCACTACAGCTCTGGTTGTTTCAAACTTATTAATAATTTAGTACAAGACAACTGTAATAAAACATTTAATAAATTATATAGCTAAGGATTTAAGGTACTGTAGGGTAACACACTTTTTCTTTCCTTAGGTGAGGAACATTTAAGCCCTACAATAGCATTGCTAAGACACTACAAAGTTGGTTTGTGCATTCAGGCACCACTTTCTGTCTGTAGAGGACCTGGTACTCTGTTCCGCTCTTTTACCTCGCCTGGACTCCTCCAGTCTTTTCAATTACAAGCAAGGAGAAAACTCACTGATAGAACAATCTGGAAGATGCTAGCGTGAGAGGACATTAGCATACCAACTTCATTTAAATTCAAATGAACCCCTTAATCCCTCATTTGCTCTCCCTCTCCCCTCTCTCCTGCTCTCTGTGTAGTACCCGCCAGGCACAGAGGGCTGCTGCTATGTTCAGTGGGGCTGTTGGCACGAGCCGTGTGTATGCGTGTGTGATTGTGTGTGTTTGTCTATGTCATCCTCCAGGGGTACCCACTGCTCCACGAGGGTTGCCAGGTCTCGGGGTGATGCCCAGATATGCTCAGGCAGATCTTCTTCCCCACTTCAAATCGCCCGTTGGGCTGAAGAAAAAGAGAGATTTCAGCACTAATTAAGAACATGGCAACCACTCACAGAGAAAGAGAGAAACCAGTGGGAAGATGATTAGGGACTGGAAAAACAGATGGAAATCCGAGTGATGGAGAAAAAATGACAAGAGGAACATGTTGATCTCTGAAGATCAAGAGCAACAGAAGAAACAGAGGCGGGAAGAAAGCGAACAATAGGCACGTCCTTAGTGCTGAACGTTAAATCCACAAATCTAGCAAGGGAATAAAGAAACCAACATTAACATTGCAATGGTGTTTCTAACCTATCGGAGGCTGACTCTTATGTAAGTGCATTGTTAATTGTGTGAATGACTCAAACCTCAGCAAACACTCTATTACTACAAATGTACCTTCCTATAAACAAGCCCTAACAATCTTCAGAATGTGACATTTTAGTGTATGAAAGCCAGGTCTCCCATTAGACAAAACCGCATTCCAGGTGGTAAAACGAAGAGCAGCTTTAGATCTCTCGTCATTCCAGGCAGTCAGCTGGAGTCTTTGATCACAGCCTTTCATGTCTTCTCCCTCTAATTCTGTCTATTGTCCCAGGGAGAAAGAATGAGGAGGGAGGGAGCTAGAAGTCTTTTTCATTTTTTAAAAAAAGGGGTTGGAGGGTGCTTGTAGAACCTGCCCTTGATCTTAATGATTTAAAGTGATTATCTAAAGTGAGCACTGGATGGGTACTGATATCTTTGCTCATCTTTGGCTTTATTATTAAACTTTAAATCTGCAAAGCACAAGAGTGCTAGAGTGGACTATGTTAACACTAACCCCACTACATCCCGCAACCAAACGAAATTCATTAACCAGTCTGCAACACTGCCGTCCAAACTGTTACATTGATTCAATACATCTTTGAGACAGCACTTGTTTTTAGGGAGGCTGAAAATGTGCCCAGTACAAATTTTAGAGCATTCAACAGAAAAGTACTGAACCTTTGTCTTTCTGTGTAAAAAAAATGCACTTTACACACAGATGAGCCACTTCATCAGGTATACCTCACTTTGGTATACCTCAGAAATATGTTTGGACCTCCATTGTTCTCTCTGTATCTTCTGAAAAATCTGATGATGGACATATTAAGACAGAAATATCGAAAATTATAAAGTTCTGACCAACTGCTTAAAGACAAAGAAGCCAAAGCAGATTGCTACTATTATCATGCTACTATTCTATGGCTTGTAGATTAACTTGTAGATTAAACTGGGGGGCTTCAAATATTTTTAAGCATTTTTAAGCAATTCATGTTTTGCAAGGGGAGATGTTCCACCTAGAGAAGGCTGCAGCACTATTTTCTGTGAAACAAGCATGACAATAGAAATAATGGAGCTTTGCCAAGCCAAACACAATCCAAGTAGACTACATAAACTAGGGCTATCCAGCTCTGGTACTGGAGGGCTAGTGTCCAGCACAGTTCCCCTTCTCAAATTCACACACTAAACCTGGCAGGGTAGTTGATCCAGGTGTGTTTGAGCAGGAAAATCACCAAATTCTGATCTACACCAGCCCTCCAGGATCAGTGTTTGGCACCCCTGAACTAAGTGGTGACTAAGGGTTTAAGCTTGCGGAGAAGAACTTGATCAGTACAATATCTTACAGTGAGAAGGATGATGCTGGGGGGCTTCATTGGATACTCAGGGGGCAGAACGATGCGGCCATGATAAATCCCTCCATCAAAATCCGAGTCTGGAGGCCCTCGGACAGAGAAGTGCCACTCAAAGAGGTTGTCCTGATGAGATGGGAGGCAGCCACACATTTACATAGACACAAGTCATTTTTACATAGACAAAAACACAACACTATGTCTGGTGAGATGTGATGTTAACGACATTAAAGAACAGTGGAAACTACTATGAAGGACTTTCAGATTTTATGAGGTTTCTGGAACATTAATTCAGTATGAAATAATTTTCCACCACAATATAAAAGAAGGAAGAATGTACAAAATGTGTGAAATGTGATGTACTAGGATCATAACTTCACCAGAGGCAACGCTGGTCTGACATTTGCCTGCTTCCCAGAAACGAACTATTTCTAGCAAGGTTAATTCACTGTCATTTGCTCTGCTCGGCTTTAAAATTCCCCTCTGAGATCAACAACATGAGTTGGAACGGACATTAACACCCAAAAATGATTTGCACAGCACCTCACTCCGTAAATGGCTAACAATAGTTTATCAAACTAGTTCATCATCATTATCATCTATTCAAAATATGAAAAGCTTGCCTACTAAATTGGCTTTCATTCACAATACTCCAAGTGTTACTGGTAACAAAAGCTCTGATTGAGTTTCCTATAAAGCTTACCTCGAGAGGCTGGGCGTGATAGTGCTCGGTAGGGTCTCGGAGCTCGGCTGCCTCCTTCATCAACCTCTTCACAGCTAACAAACAAAACAAAACATTGTTATTAGCCCCAAGCAGAACATCTACTTTTTCCAGGAGATGATCATTTGTTTGGTAGGCGTAATCTACAGAGGCCCCAAAACTTATTTGGATAATTTAAGCTTTAGGTTATGTTTAACGCAACTACATTCATTTCATAGCATTAAAAAGATGGCTGAAATTTTTCTTTTTTTTTTCATTCTGCTCCAAGTAAATGTTGGATTATTTATGATAATTTGTGATTTAAAAAAACGGACCGTCACAACCGGTCATTAAAATTTGGCCACCACTGTATTTATAAAGACAATGTTATATGGGAATCATGCTGTATCCAAACCGAACTGCGATGGCACCGAAGTTGCTGCAAAGTTTAACTTTCCAGTGTATCTCAGTGCAGTAACGGTTGCTGATGCATTAGCAGCGCAAGTCTTTCCCACAGTTTGCGGCTGGTCGTCCTACAACCGTGTCCTTAGGAGTCGTACCAGCAGAAAGTTCTTCTGTCATTGTTTTTCTGTTATTGTGATCTATTATTTATTGTCTTGTTTGAGTTTTCATTTTTTCCCCCTCAGTGTCCTCTAGCCATGCGACAAATAACTAACTCAGCTAACTTTTAAGTGATGTCCTCGTCAGAGATGGGGACTCGAGTCTGAGACTCGGACTCGAGTCACACTTAAGTCGCACAAAGAAAGACTTGAGACTTGACTTGGACTCGAGCACAAAGACTTGAGACTTGACTTGGATTCGAGCACAAAGACTTGAGACTTGACTTGGACTCGAGCACAAAGACTTGAGACTTGACTTGGATTCGAGCACAAAGATTTGAGACTTGACTTGGATTCGAGCACAAAGACTTGAGACTTGACTTGGATTCGAGCACAAAGACTTGAGACTTGACTTGGTAAAAATTACTTGTGAACATCTCTGGTCCTCGTACACCTTAAGGATAAATTTGTTCGCATCAAAGAAAACTCCCACTAAAATTTATCTTCAGTCCAAACAGACAGTAGTGCTTGTACTTTGTGACTTCCCAGTTATTGTTTGAGAAGCACAGGTACAGCTCAGGTACAGGTGGCTTTATTTGTAATGAACAAACATTTGCTCATGCTACAGCACGGTTCCTTTTGCCAGTGGAAAAGCGCCATAAGACTAGCACCCTCAAAGAAGGGTCTAATTTCACAGCTCTATGTACAGACCCATTCTTTACAACAAGATCCCCCTAATACCATTAAATCTTTTTGGGAAGCAGAACTGTGAGGACATTATCAAAGTACTTGGTGATGGAAAAGGTCCATAAATTGCCCATTAATGCTAAGTATGTTCTGACACATTGCAATATATACATCAATCTCAAGTCAGACACTCTATTATCTATGAAAAAACATTCAATCCTACACGTTACAGCTGTCAATAAGCTCCAAAATCCCTCTCTTAGTACCCATACTGGACAGAAACATATAAATCTTTGACAGCTATAAAAGGAAAATCCAATTGGCCCAGTGCCACAATTGCCTTGTTTGGTGTGATTTCCTCATGAATATCCATTTTGTTTCTGGAAGCTGATTTTGTCCCCTGATATTAATTAATGGCAAATGATTTTAATTAAACGAGAATCTCCTGTACCTCACATGTTATGGACTAAGGAAGCTATGGATTGTGAAATTTGTTGAGAAAATTTGATGCTTAGTGACGGGCCACATTTAGAGATTTTGAGACCCTTTCTCTGATTACATGGAAATGTTCTCCTCCCTAGAAGTTTCTGGCTAATGATAATTGGCTAACGATTATTTACATTCAAACACATAAAATCAATTGTGCTGTAATGTTTAAAAGTGGTTCACCAGACTATCCATCTTTATAACAGCTTCATTCATTATTTTTGATACTTCCATTGTTTTACTTTTAGCCCTCACAGTTTGGTGGGACACTCTTTCTAATTCTGTTTTCCATTATTGGCCTTTTGTTTCAGTGAATGTCAAGGCTGTTATGTCATTACTGTATCCTTATCACTGCCTTTTGTATTAAACGGTAGAGCTGGAGACATTTTGGAGACTGTCTTGGAATGGTCTTTAAAATATATGCTATTTAGTTTGACTTTTTAGTACAGAACACAATGCATTTTTGTGAATTGTTTCAATTCAACAGATACATATTTCCTCCATTGTATTGTATTCCACTGTACTTCCTCCAGTGCACTCCCATTTTTATTAAAGGACAGTTATTTCAATTTCAGATTTATTCTATTTATTTTTGCACAACTGCACCCAGCCGAGTGGAAATGCAGCCGTTGGTGATGCCAGACTGTCGGAGCGTGACGAGAGGAACACACACATCCAAAGGCAGCTGGAGGATGAGAGCGCGCGCACACACACACACGCACACACACATACACGTTTCTCAGCGTACCATTTGTGGCCTAATCCACCTGCAGCAGCATGGGACAGTACCGTGCCTGAAAGGAACGGCGGATTACGCTGTATTACTCTGCGCACCAACCAGCATCAAGTCACTTGAATGTCTGAAGTGTCCCCAGAGAAGAGAGAGACAACACTGGCAACATTTATTTCAGTGGTTTTACTTGTGCGCGTGTGTGTGTGTGTGTGTGTTTGTGCATCTATCACATAAACACATACATAAATAAAAACAACTGAAAGAAATGTTGCCAGTATTGTCTCTTTTCTCTGGGGATCCATCATATATCTATTTATGTCCTGGCCTTAAAACAGTTAAAAGACTGCCCAGCAAATATTGAAAAAAATAAATAACCCAAGTATCTTCAAGGGTGCCTCAAGCAGCTGCAAAAGGGGGGGGGGATCTCATTACCATGTGAAATGTGGGTGCACCAGAACAAATATACTGAAATAGCATATTAATATACAGCCTTGTAAGTAATCGTTAAATTACAGCAACTCAAGGGCATCGCAGCATGAACATGAAACAAAACGCCACCTCCACAGAACAGCAAACAAGGCCGGTTCGGTCGCCACCTCGTCCTCGACTGACGAGCCCTCGATGTGCAGCTGGATAAATATGTTTGCAGAGATGCGGAGGTCAATTACTACCCGTGGCTGCAAGAAGACAGTTGCACGTGATGCGCACAAGCAAACATAAAGCACTCGTTTGATGCCATACAGAGGGAGAGTGTGTATTCAAGCAAAGAGGCAGATGAGTGGACAAGAGACATGACCTCCAGCCCCATTTAATGTAATAAATCTCCTGCGGGACCCTCCACATAACAGCTACAGCTGAAAAGCTGCGGGATAGTAAATACCACTGCACACTGATTCCACTTCTGTAATCAGTTGACCTTTAAGTGTGACACAGCTACAGATCTGTAGTGTCTTCACAGTTATCTGAGAGTCACAGAAAGCCACCAGCTGAAGCACAACCTATTTTCACAGCAGTGTGTAAAGGGCTGGAAGAAATACTAAAGATGTACAAAATGAAATATTATTCCAATGATAATATTTCAGAAATATCACAGCAAAGATTTTATAACAAACATTAAAAGGCGCATATCCTACATTATTCCTTTCCTTGTGCTGTGTTATGAACCTAAAAAACAATCAATTTATTTTTACATGAATATTTTCCAATGTCTCTTCATGCCTTAGAAATAAACAGGCTATTTTCTTATTGTGCCCATTTGGATATACATCCAAATGATCTCTGTTCTCATCAGGTGCCCTGCACTGTGCCTCTTTTTAAAATGCAAAACAGTACTCATAACTTGAACATGCAGAGCTAAAATTCTGTAGGCTGACAAGGCGGATAAATGCAAATATGCTACTTTTCAGAACATACAGAACAAAACTTATTTTCTGCATACAGAGTGTTTGATCTACGAACCAAATGTTACTTCATGAAATGTTACTTTATGAACTATATCAAACGACTTTTAAAAAGTGTTCCATCATGATATAGACCCTTTAAAAAACATCAAGTCAAAATGAAAGTTAAAGCGGTTGGACAGCATTAAGGATAACATAAATAGGAAACCAGAGTTTGAGTCTCTATCCAGGCAGAACCTCACTGCTATATCAATTCTAATAATAATGCTAACTGGCCATTTTATTGGACACACCTTATTTCTACACTCAATATCCAAATAAGCGCCCTTTGTTTTGCTACCATTACAGATTGCAACCCATTCCCATTCATTGATGGTCAAGACTCTCAGTGAACCACTGCGTAGGAGGCATTATGTAGTGGATTATTTTCAACTCTTTAGTGACATTGACATCTACACTATACGGACAGAAGTATTTGGACACACCTCTTAATTATTAAATTCAGGTGTCCCCTTACTTCCAGTCTTAACGCTTCAACATATCAAGACATTTTGGACAACGCCAAGCTTCCAACTTTGTGGACATAGTTTGGGGAAGAACTTCTTCTATTCCAGCATGACTGTGCCCTGGTGCACAATGCAAGGTCCATAAAGACGTGGCTGGAGGAGTTCAGTGTGGAAGAACTTAACTGTCCCTCACAGAGCCCTGACCTCAACCCCATCCAACACCTTTAGGATGAACTGGAACGGAGATTGTGAGCCAGGTCTTCTTGTCCAACATCAGTGCCTGACCTTATAAATGCTCTACAGAATGAACTGGTACAAATTAACCACAGAAATCTCCCCAAAATCTTGTGGAAAGCCTTCCAAGAAGAGTGGAAGCTGTTATTCCCTGCCTTTGTTAGGAGACAGACAGAATTTACTAGTCCTCAAATAACTAATACATGTGATGTTAGAATTTCACAGATGCCCGAACGCTTCTGAATCAGCCAGGTCTGAGGTAACCATTTTGCAAATGTTGAAATTAGAGCTGATAATGAATCAGACAGCAAGCAACTTTGCCTTTGCACGAAACCCACTCAATTCAATTCCCTGTCATTCACTCATTGCAAAGCAGCGGTTATAAAAAACGCCAGACATTATGCATGGAATCCATTATGTGTGCATCCTCTTTTTTCCTCACTCTGTGAGGATGTGTTCCCAGCAGCCCAGTTACATGAGGGGCTCAAAAAAGTGCCGTGTCCAAATCACCCTGTTGCTTAAATAATGGGGCCACGGCTGTGGTTGAAATTGGAAAATAATTGGAGAAGTGGAACAAACTTGTTTTCACAATGAAATTGCTTCTGGATTTAAATTGAATTAGAAACAGGGAAAGAGCACTAGAGGTGAACTGAGGAGATAGAGAGAAAGACAGAGACAAAAAGAAAGACAGACAAAAAAGGAGAAACACCAAAAACAAGGGGGAAAGACACCCAGAAACCCAGGGAGACAGGAACACAAAGGACTAAAAGAAAAGTAAGACAAGCAAAAAGAAGAAAAAGGGGTGAGAAAGAAAGAGATATGTTCCCATGTCTTGAGGGAGCTGTGGAGAAAAAGGAAGCCAGAGAGGACCCATGCACCTCCCAGGGCACGTGCTCTATGAAAAACACTGCCCCGGGCCGCATTCTCTGCTGGAGCAAAAATCACTAACCAGAGGAAGAGTGCAGGAGGAGGGGATGTCAGACCAGATGAAATCACCCACAGACATA
>JBBPCX010000160.1:19599976-19620854 GCA_037974365.1 Hydrocynus forskahlii
ATCATTTTTTAAAGAAGGGGGGGGTGTCACCCCTGTGGAAAAAAAATAGACTTGTCATTCCTCATCCGGATCTGTCAGCTTACCAAGAAAAGTGGGATTGGGATGGACTCTTCAGATGTTTGTTTGCTTTGTGCTGTGCCGTCGGGTGTTTAGCTCAGATAAACTCATCCCAGTCCATGCTGCCCTTTTGGAATCTTCATCTACTTGTGTATTTGGCATTATGATCTCAATAACAGAACAATCAAAATAAAAAAATAAAAAAAATCACCCAGAAGCTGCTTGTGAGAACAGTTGCATATAGAAGACTTAGCTGAAGCTGTTATAGAACAGTGTCGCAGAGTCACATGGTAGGACCTGAACTGGAATGACAGCACAGAGAAAACTTTGGTAAAGGCAAAGGCTAATCATATTCATAGCATCATTTCACAAAGAAACAGTCTGCTTTGGATGAACTCAGTCGGCCTGTTATAGGCCTTTATCTGTTTATCTATTTCTCCAAATGGAAATTGGAAAAGCATTCACACTGCGCTTTGATTACTGTTTGCGATTGCAAACACAGAACCTTGGCCAATTTCATTCTTATTGATACGCCGTATTAGACCCTTATTTCAAAGCAGTAATACGCCACATATCCACGCTGCATTAGAATGCGCACGAGTGTATTCTTAAGAAAGCCGGTGTGAAGCGGAGGCCATCGTAATGGGCAGAACGTCACACCCCAGCAACAAAGACTCTTCCAGGCACTGCTGAGTGTGACATATGCAGTGCCTGGAAATAAATGACCACATTTTACCTGAACCATACTGCTCAAGTTGCACGAGACTGCACTGCCCAGGGCCTGCCATCGATCTGTTTCCATTAATCCTGAGTAACAGTAACTGTAATATGGGGCATCCACGATTTAAGGCATCAATGATCTTGGGGCCCAAATCTTCATTTGCCTTGTGGAAAGCAGTGGCAAACGTTCAAGTTACAAATATCAAATCAAGGTAAAAATACACAAAATGTATATTATAAATTATTATAACAGTCACCTCTGTTGCAGTCTCTCTGATACTCAGAGTATTTAAGCACACTACACATTTTCTGGCCATCCTAGATTAACCACACACCTCTGAAGCTTATAAAAGGCAGAGGTGTTTTATGTGAAGCTTTAGATAGATTCCTACAATAATGGATCCTGCCAAAGAGCTGCTGTGTATCTAGAACTTCCAGGAGGCATACAGTGATGAACTCCACCCATGCAATTGATGCTACCCACTGCTAATCAAAACGTGACTGGTTGATTAGAAAACATAAGAGCCTTAGGCGTCCCCTCTGGTGGAAAGCAGCTTCATGCTTAGAAGTCTAGAGTTATTATTAGGGAAGCAACAACGGCAGTAATTCCTACAGCTACGGCAAGCAGAAAAAGCCTACTAGTTCTACTATGGCACCAGTTTACTGTAGTCACTAAACACAAAACTATGAGTAATTTCTCTGCTTCAGTTCTGTGCTGATTTTTATTTTTAATATAACTAAATGTTTTTATTACAAACTAAACATTATTTCCTTAGTGAATTCAGTGAAAATTTAAGAAAAACACTTATTTTTTTCAATACACGTCATTAGCTGAGCAAAGACACTGAAATGATCTGACAAAAAAAAAATGTTGCTGGAGTTGCTGGTCAGTGGTTTCAGTAGCTATAGATTTATTTCTGGTTAGCATGGCCATTTCTACAGCTGCCAGTGCTTACAGACCATACTGTCTTTGGGCTTGGGCCTGGGCCTGGGCCTGGCATAATTGTTGGGAAAACAACATGCACAGAGAAAACTGATAGGGATGGGAACTGCCACAGCGGTGACAATACGACACTCTCACAGTATTTGGATGACAATAAAATATTACAGCGATTATTTGGCATGAAAGCAGATGACGTGATGACAGAGAAGAACATGGCCTTGTGCAATCTTGTGGACCCTAAGAAGTAAATGCTATCAGAGTAGATGTAACAAAATAAAAGCTTATATTTTTATGAATATATAAGAGTATATAAAACATATATGAAATATGAAATATTTATAATCAGTGCCCATATATCAATATAATATTGTGCTGGAAAAGTTCACAGTACTACGCTATCGATTCTTCCTCACATCTCTAATAACATCCCATTACACTAAACCCATAATATCCCTTGTCCTACTTACAAACAGGAGCATGTCGACAAAGACACTTTTTTCTGCTTTTTCAGTGGGCTGCAAATGATAAATAATTCATGCCAAATTACAAAATGTTTTGCTGATGACATTTAAGGGCTAAAACAATCCTGACCCTACTAGAACATGCATGAAATTAAGAAAAAACATTAAGGTGTGGATGCTGGGAAATACACATGGTTACTGGTACCCAAAGCCTATACTCAGGCTGTGGGTACAGTTAGCTCTGCTATCTATGTCAGCCCTGTCCTCTATATACAGCTCCCGCAACCCCAATGTCCTCGGACTCCCGGCCCCAGGTCCCTATAAAACCACTAGAAAGAAAGAGCGAGAGAGAGAGAGCGAGCGAGAGCGAGAGCGAGAGCGAGACAGAGAGCGAGAGAGAGAGAGCGAGCAAGAGAGCGCAAGAGAGAGCGAGAGAGAGGACTGAACCAGTTCAGGTCCTTCAGGCTCTAGCACTCAGCAGGAGACTCTCACAGATGCTGTCACATGTGCAAGGCATGCTGGGTAATGAGCACAGAGAGGGAAGCATGAAGGGCTTTGATCAGCAGGCCACGAGAGAGAGAGAGCACAAACACAGAGAATGCAGACAGACAGACATACAGACAGACAGGCAGACACTGAGGGGATCATGCAAAGCTGAGTGAAACGAAATGAGAAGAGAAATGGCTGCCGCACAGTTCTGCAGGATTTGGCTCTTGGCACCCTCAGTGCCAGTCTCCACCCAGTTCTGACCAGTCCAGACCAGAGCCGGGCTGCATTGCCAGCCAGAGAAATCTCACTCCAGGTACTGGAAGGACAGCTGAGGAGTTAAGCAACATGAAACAAACCTACTTGAAAGTGTTCAGTTGCCATCAAGACTTCAGTATCCCAACTGTCCACAAGCAACCCGGTACAGATTTGATTAGGAAAATAACCAATTTTGGAAAACAAAAACTACAAACTGAGACAAAACTAACAAAAAATAAACTTTTTTAAAAAGCTTTCTGGAGTTTCCTGCACATGTATTCACATAATGAACCACTGATTAGCCAAACCATGATGATTGTAAGTACAAATAGTACTGGACTGCCATGAAGAAAGTTTAGGAACAGATTTAACAAACACATTGAATAAAGAGATTCACTTCTTAACATCGTATTTGTATTAAATGTAACCTTTGCTTTTTTGAGCAAATAGCTTGAGGACAATTTTCTTCAGTGTTTAAACGTCTGCAAAATCTGTCAAAGTATCGTATGGATGTTGATGCAGATATGACGCAGGAAAAGATGGTAATCGCATTCCCCAAAGTCACCATTTCACATTACACATCTTTTGAAAACGCCACCTACCCTTTACACCGCATGACAATTTCATAACAAAAGATCAGTACTTGGAAAGAATCTTGCTACATTAACCATTCCGTTAAGAATTCCTGCCCTTCTCTCAAAAAAAAGTCACCATTTTCCATTTTGTGACAATATTTGCATGAACTTTGGTGTATAAAAACATAAACCAAAAGAATGACTTTGACATGAGCCAAGTTGAATATGTGAGGTCAGGAACGCATAGGGCATCATTTCCATAACACTTCAAATGCAGGATTATGTAAATGCTACTCGCCATTTTAGCTCTGCGAATGCATCTTCCAGAGGATATTCTAACCTCTCGCCAAGAAAAAAAAAAAAAGCGTGTCCTTTCGTCTAATCCATCAGTTTCAGGTCTTACTCTATGGGTGCCCATGACAGAGGGAAGGAAGGAGAGGAGAGGAGACAAGAAGAAGAAACAGAGGAAAAGCAACAGTAAGCAAGAGAGAGTGATGGAGTGAGAGGCAGAGAGAGAGAGAGAGAGTGTGTGAGTGAGAGTGTGTGTGTGTGCGCCCACACGTGGGTGTTCAAAATCAGCTCGGTCTTGGAGCATCGTCGCGCCTTCAGCGTCTTCACCTTCCTTCCTTTCTTCTCATGTTTTCGGGCAAGAGGCAGAGAGCCCAGCAAACGTGTGAAGAAAGAAGGGAAAAAGCGAGCCCTCCTCCACTGATCTTCCTTCAGGCCTGCCTCGTGCAGCTAACGCTGTGTGGGCCGCTCCAAGGAGGTTAACGTCTCTCTTGTGCTCTTTTAGCCTCTACCACGGCACGTCTAATGGTTCCAGGTTAATGCAGCTCAACACATTAAAAACAGTCCCGAGCATTCGCCTGGAACTTTGGTAAGTTAATGAGAGGCCACGACCATGACGCCTCGACTGTTTGTCCTGGGTCATTGTCCAGCCTAAAGAACACAGCGCACTAATTCATGAAACAACAACAAAGGCCAACGTTCTAATGCAGCGAGGTTTAGGATTTATTAATAAAATAACTAAATGCCAAATGAAGCAGCATAAACACAGATTATTCTAAAATCTCCCATCACACACAAACAGGTAAGGTTGCAATGGCATGCAAAGGTTGCAAAGACCTATTAAGCTAACAGTCTTTGTTTGAACAAGAAACCCTTTATAATAATGATGAAGCACTGTATATTGTGAAACTAAGATATTTTTGTAGTTTGTTTTTTATATGGAAGTAATAAAACATCTCCCCTCTTGAACATAGAATAGAATTCTACAGCTTTAGTTGTGGCATTGCTGGATTTTACTGTGCTGTTTTAGAGCTTTACTTTTTTTGTACCCAACAACATATTCATTATGGAATAATCTGCTTATGATTTTCTCCAATAATCAATTAATTGTTGGTTTGTAAAAAAAAAAAAAAAAGAAAAAGTGAGAAATACAGTAAAAAGTACTCTGAACGATGATTAAAATGGTTCCAACACACACACACACACACAATCACATGCACTCATAATCATTAGCCCCCGAAGCTGAAAAGCTTGTGTGTTTCTTTATTGGAGTCAGATCTGGGCCTGTGTGTGTGTGTGTGTGTGTGTGTGTGTGTGTGTTTGTTTTTGCAAGATGTAGCAGGGAGTCAAGATGTGGTACATAGGTATGGGCCACCAAAGAGGCGACAACCACAATTACAGTCCTGACTTTTTTTTTTTAAACGCAGTTTAAAATGCAAATAAAAACAGACATCCAGGCATTGGGACAAACAATTTTGCCACTGCACTGCATCACTTCTTTTAAAAAAACTGTATGGAAAATGTTGTGGCTTTTAGCTGCTCAACAGTTTGGGGTCTCCTTGGTCATATTTTTTTTTCATGATGCATCAAATATTTCCAGTAGGTGACAGGTAGGGACTGGAAGCATGCCAGTTTAGCACCTGATTTCCCTGAAAAACAAGTCATCTGGATGGCAGAATATTTTACTCCAAAACTTACACAGCTCCGGAATAAAGAGACCACGGCAAAAATATTCAGTCTCTCAGGTTTTATCTTTTATAAGTGCAAGTTTAAGCTTTGCCTTAGTTTTTAGGAACCGCTGACAATATTTCTCCAAATAAAAATATAAGAGAAATGATGCAGTGTTCACAGTTACATCAGAGACCAGAGCACGCCAACCCATTAAATATCAACAAACACCAAAATGCTAATGGTTCAAGTTATTTGTTAATGAACCATTGCAAATGAGAGACACATTCAGGAACAATGCGAACAGGGTGAGTTAAGGAAGTACATTTTCACCCGGCAAGTGAACCAATCAATCGTTGCTTCACATGTCTGAAAGTAAGAAAGGCCAGAACTCCACTGACTGCTACAGCTTTGCTGGGCACGGGGACAATCCCCTGGTGACTGCAACACTAACAAAGCTAGCACTTGTCCAGAGTGGCACCATTAGCTTTAATATCTCTATATTTGAATAAGATAACCCCTTATTAGTCCCACAGGTGGGAAATTTGCAAGAATCATTTGAAGGGGGCATCCAGATAAAACTACTGTATGATATAGCTAATATAATTATAATTATAAGCTCAGAACAAATGACAATGATTAGAATTCCCGTTTAGCAGATGATACTCACTGTATCATGCAGCTCCAAATATGCCCCTTTGTATCAAAACATGCTCTTTATTGGCGTATGAAGGGTCTGCGTGCTGAGCCCTCAGCCTAAATCAGGGTCAGTCCTTCTCCATGCCTTTCTCCCTTCAGAGACAATGTTTCTGCACCCCAGAAGGCCAGATGGAGCGCTCAGCCACTTGACCCCCACCCATTGCCCTGTCTAGGCTGTGCTAAGTCTCCTTCGTGTTTAATCGCTCATAAACGAGGCATTAAAGTGAGCGCCATCTAAGCGGCGAACGTGTGAGCCATCGCTTGCCCCATCCCAGGAGACGACACTTCTGCATCGTTCCGGCCAACAGGAAGAGACAAGTGCAGTCGCCGCCGGTTACGGAGGAAAGCATGTGAACCCTTAACCGGTGGTACCCCCCCATCCCTCTGTCTCTGCGATGTTGTCCCTACAAATATTATGATCCAGACTGACAACAAAGTCCTTGCTTATTTTTGCAAACCCTCGCTTCTCTTCCCATCTCTCTCAATCTATTTTCTCCTTCTACACTAACTGACAAGAAACAAAAGTGACAGGAAAAGCCTCCGCCCACGGATGGGCCCCCGGGTCCAGCAGAGGGCAGGGTGCTCGGATGCTCTCTGACCCCCAGGGAGGTGGGGGCAGAGGAAGCGGGGGCGGATTACAAAGCCGCACATGAAATCAGCTTACGTAACAGAGTGCCCTTCAGCCACCACGGGCCAGGGGCAGACAAGGGGCTGCCCAGAGAAGCTGTGAGACAGAGGTTATGTAAAATCACTGGGCGTGCCAAGACACTGTAGCCCTCCGGAGCTGAGACAGGTCATTCATGACAGTCAACGGCAATGTCGTAACATCTCCATGTCCCTCTGAACAAGGTTCTTGTGACAGTGGAATGCATCACAATTTCAACAGGTTCCCTTAGTTCTGAAAGCTGATTCAAAGTCTTACGCAAAACCAGGTCAATCCCAGTACTGTAACGTTGCTGAAATGAAAACACTGATTTAGGTTTACCTGGGGCTTTGAAAATGCCAAGCGATACACAATAGCAGGATTTGTGTATGCAAATGTTTGGGTCAACTCATGTTTCGTTGATTTTCTAACTGAAAAGATGTTAACATAACTTCTGCATGGACCAAACTTAAATCTGGCCATTTTTTACAAATGTAATACATGATAAGCATTTAATAGTTCAAATGTGGCTAAGGAACCATTTCAGTCAATCCACAAGGGTTATTTTTTGTAAGATCTCAGTTTATCTGGCTTATTTGGCCTTAAATGATGGCCATGTTTTGCCAATTTTATACTTCAAAATCTACAGTACTGTGCAAAAATCTTGCACCACCCTCATTTCCTCCTATTTTACTTCCAAAGTAGTCCTGAGGAGCAGATCTTTCAAAGGCCCTCAGTTTCAGTCCAGTCCTTGAACCCGATCAGTTTCAGAGGAATGTTCAGAGGAACTGTTAATCACACAGTGACCTACGTGTAAATAATTCAAGCATAACAAAGCATCTAACTTAAGAGCTGAACCAGTGAAGAAACAGGTGCAGAGGATTTCAGATGATCAGCCCAGTGATCAGTATACTAGTGGTGCTGAATGCTGAGTGGTTGGAACTCCATTATCTAGACACCTTGTATCTTTAGGCACCTTGCAGCCTGTTGCAGTAAACATTTGTTCCAGTTTCTTTAGTGTATGTACTCAATATGCCAAGGTATGGCAGTTTGACAGGCATAAAATAGTATTTTTCCATCACCAAGGTGACTTAAAGCAAAATATAAAGAAATGATGAGTAGCTCAAGACTTTTGTAAAGTACTGTATGTTCTCAAGGATGAGAACATTACTCACTGAAAAAGAAGTATTTTAATGCACCTGTGGATGCAAAAATAGCCTTTGGCTCTTGGCAGCAGGGCAGTGTGTCTTACTGTGTCCTGAATAGTCTTCGTTCAGCGGTAGGGTATTCAAAAAAGGTGCTTAAAAACTTCCATTCCAAAGCATCTTTCTTGGAGGCATACGCACGCACACGCACACACGCGCACACACACATGCACGCACACACGCACACAGAGATCAACCCTGGTACCACTGATGCCCCAGACAGGACCCCCAAACAGCAGTACAGGACAATAACAGACTTCAGCTGATAGCTAAGGGAGAGCAAGAGGTTACCAGACTATTTGTGGCTGTACTAACATCTCCTAGAAGCTCTCAGTGTCACTGGGGATAAACCTGAGGTCAACCACTGCTCACAGGAAAAGTAAACTTTACTCAACAATGAACTGTAGAGAGTTACAGCATCTCATGTCCTAACAGATAATGATGATGTACCTAAACAACATGGAATATCAGTAGTGTTTCTCCATAGATTTGAAATCCACTTTGGTGCTGAGGCACGATTCAATAAGAATGAATTTTCTTTTCATTCTCAAGTGCAGTCCAAAAAGGCAAGGCAGCATCTTTACCACCCGAGACAAGTGAGGAAGTTTCAGGTCTGTCCAGTGATCCCAATAACTTTTTAACTGTGATGCTGTAGAAAATGTCCTGAACATCACCTCCTGGTTTGGGAATAGCTCTGTACAGAACATTAAGGGACTACAGAGAGTGATCAGGTGGCGTAACACTGCTCCAGATCAGCTCTACTGTCTCTGCGGGACATTTATATCAGGAGATCCAGGACCAGAGAAACCAGGATCATCAGAGACTCATTTCACCGCAGCGACTGTCTGTCTGATCTGCTGAAATCAGGCAAACACTTCAAAAGAATAATGGCAAGAACAGAGACACAGGAGGAGCTTCTATACTCAGACCATAATACTCTTAAACCGGGACACAACATGCAACTTTTAACTGTTATTTATAACACAAACTGATCCCTCTACCTCACCATATCTCACCTCCCTCTCTACCTCACTGTATCTGATCTGCCTCACTGTACCTCACTGTATCTCACCTGCCTCTCTATCTCACTTGCCTTTCTACCTCCCTGTACCTCACCTGTCTCTCTACCTCCCTGTATCTCACCTGTCTCTCTACCTCACTGTACCTCACCTTACTCTCTCCCTCACTGTATCTCATCTGACTCACTATCTCACCTGCCTCTCTATCTCATTTGCCTTTCTACCTCCCTGTACCTCACCTGTCTCTCTACCTCGCTGTATCTCACCTGTCTCTCTACCTCACCTGTCTCTCTACCTCATTTGCCTTCCTACCTCCCTGTACCTCACCTGTCTCTCTACTTCGCTATATCTCACCTGTCTCTCCACCTCACTGTACCTCACCTTTCTCTCTACCTCACTGTACCTCAACTGCTGTCTGTCCTTTAAGTCTAACCATCAACCCTTAAACCAGCACACTGCACTTAACAGCACATAGATATTCTATTCTGTTACATTCTGCACAATGTACAGATCTTGCTTGTTTTTAATGTTTGCAACATTTGTTTAGTTGGAATATTCTTTTTTCCTGAATATTTTTCTTATTTTTCTAACGCAGAGGCACATGTTGTACTTGTATAACTTTGTATGTGACAAAGAAATCTTGAATTATGCTAAATCTTGAATTATGCTAAATCATGACTATTCACTTTCATTCACTTCATTATCAACTGAAACATTTCCCTCAGAGCTGGTTACTGGTAGCAATGAGCATCGTGAGCAAACAAGCACCACGACAGGGTACAATGACAAATAATTTACATTTGTTTTGGTATTTGGTACTTGTTTACCTCAATATTTGTTCTGAAGCCTCCTGCATTACAGAACAAGTAAATAAGCTGACTGATGACAAGGATTTTATTATTACATTTTATAACATATATAGGTCAAAAATACAACAATAATGGAAATTATAGAGGCACATCTGTCTTAGTGTTGGCCCCATCATTCAGAGATTGCAAGTTCAATTCCCGGTGATGCCACAGGCTGTGGCCGGGAGTCCAACAGAGCACAGTTTGCTTTGTTCTCCACTAAGCGTGCTGAGCTGTCCAATGATGTTCTGTTAAAAGATGAGGCTTCAAATGACTTGGAGGATGTACATGCTAGTCTTCATCTTCCCAGTGTTGGTGCTAACAACTTCTACCTAGTGGGTGGAATTGGATATGACTAAATTGTGCTTCCACACTCTGGCTACTTTACTGGAAACAACTGCCTTGTGCTTCGACTGTCTGGCTATTTTATTGGAAGCACCAACCTTTATTAGAAACAGATACTGTCACTGGCCGTTTTATTGGAAACAATAACTTTGTGCTTCCACTTACTGGCTACTTTATTGGAAACACCTAGGAGTGCTTCATTTCACTGGCCCCTTGATAAGAAATAAAAATAAAATAAAATATAAATAATGAGGGAGCTTCTACGTACCATACTACATGTGGTTTATTCTGAGGTGCTGGTCAGCTGGGTTCATATGTGTCTCTTACCACCCTTGAAGATGACTGAGTGATCGAACTACAGTGTGTCCGAGATGCTCTGGATTAGACAGTATGCATTCACACTTGTACCTGGTGCTGTCCATTTATGATTGGATTACCCAGGATGTATGTTAATTAATAGGGTAAAAAGTGTGACTGACTGTTCTATTTTGTTGTTTTGTTTCTACTGACACAAGGAACCGTGCCGTATCGTGAACAAATGTTTTTCCGTTACAAATAAAGCAACCCATACCCGTGCTGCTAGATGGCAGGGCCGAAAGCGGGCTGCAGCCAAGCTGACTTTGTCACTGCCTTCTGATTGGTAGAAATGTCATCACAACATGAAAAGACGCCACTGTTTTTTACTGTCAGCGCAAAAAAAACATTGGAGATACATAAGCACAAGTACACGCACTAATATCTGTTTGGGCTGAAACTAAATTTCAGAGGGAGTTTTCAATGACGCTAAAAATTTATCTTTAACGCTTTGAGAAACGTGACGGTGTACAAGGAAACATGTACATGACTATAAATAATAAAAGACCACAATGTCAAAAGCAACTCCATGGTTTGACTCCATGGACACGGTTTTGGAACAACGACCGGCCATAAACTGTAGGGAGAGAATTGCACTGCTAACATGTTGCACTGAAACACCATTACTGGAATGAGACACATGAAAATCAAACTGTGCTGCAACAGCGTTTATCTACAGCATGATTCCTGTATACTTGTGAAACAGGTACATGGTCAGTTTCTTTAAGTACTGATGAAAGGCATATTGTTTTAATCGCAATAAATTGTCATACTTTCCACTGCTATCTCTTTATTGTCTTATCTTTATTCCTTTTGTTGCACTAAGCATATTTATGACAAAATAATCTCCCTTGGGATAAATAAAGTTCTTCTTATCTCATCTTATCATTAATGAAGTAAAATATCAGAATATGCAGATTTTTGCTAAGCATTGAGTCAAATTTGAAATTCTGCTTGATCTGTACTGCAAATTAAACAGGCAAATAAGCAAGCAAGAACAACTGAATGCCACTGACTGACCTATCTTAATATATGTAGCACGTTTATTATGCTGAACTCATTGCGCGAAATACTCTGAGCTAAAACCTCAAATTAAAAAATGGTCACACCTGAAAATATGTGTATTTTTACACCCACGGTTAACTTAAAGTACACTTGGACAGGACAGGACAGCACAGGACAGCACAGGACAGCACAGGACAGCACAGGACAGGACAGGACAGGAAAGGACAGGAAAGGACAGGAAAGGACAGGAAAGAGACTAAACGTGTGCCAGCGCGGTAGCATTTGCAAGACCAAACGAGTGGAACATCTGCAAGGCTCACAAAGGAAGGAGCTCACAATGAGGCGATATGCAAATAAAGCCGTCTGAATGTGCTTGCGGAATTTTCTGCCTATGCAATACATAACATGCTCATGTCTTACCCTACGCTATCTTTCGGCTCCACGCGTGGCTGCGTTATTGCAGTTTGGGCCTTTGCAATTATGCACTCTCTAACGTCCCAATAAATGCATTTAATGCAGCAGCAGCATGGCCTGAAGCATTAAATACACACATCTGTTGGTTATGAACAGCAATAAGTAAGCAAATGAGCTCTCGCAAGACATCCTGGTGAGAGCGCTGTGACCACGCTGACCAATCCCAGACATTCATTTCTAAATTGTATCATTCTGCATAGTGTGATGACTCACAGTCACTTCCACATTAGTTTTAAATAGTTAGGCTCTGACGAGGACATGAACCACCTCTGCAAATAACGGTGAATAAATGTAATCACAAGTCCAATGCACAATCATCACTGTCTTAATTCTGAATGTCTGATCCCTTGCTGGATAAGCTAATTGTTTTCTGCCTCATCGCACACTACTTTATGTCAGTCATGCTATGTTTTCCCACTGATTAAGCATCTGTGTCACTTGTGCTGATTCTATGAAACCTCTGTCTTTTACTTGCATCTGACAAAAGCCACGCAGGGCTCGATTATTTAAACGAGATAATTAAATAATAGAACATTATAAGGAGTGATTGTCATGCCGCACTGCCTTTCATGACTGAATCTAGACCAAAATACCAGGCACAGGCTCTGAGAACCAAAAGGTTACATTCACAAGCTCTTATGAGATCAAACTTTCTGATAAATCTTGAACACTTTACAAAACCGAAATTAAGTTTAACTCTAGACTAAAATGTATTCCAGTTTAAACCAGTACTAGGCTTTATCAATGCCTGTGGAAAGAAACACAATATTTTACCACTAACCATATAACATTGGCCCACAGGTCATGAAAGAGCTTGAGAAGCTATGCACCTGGCCACAGAAGGTCATTCTGACAGACCCACTCAATGATTAACCACTTGTAGGAACTCCGTTTGAAAACATATGGAACTGTGATATCAAATGACTCCTATGGGCCCAACTACACTCTTAAACATTATACGGCACTTAAACGAATGGGCGATTTTTGCATATCACTCCATGACTTGTGGTTAAAACTACGTAAATCATGTTATGTGCCCAAACACAGGATAACAGCAAATGTTGCTAATCACTCTCCCTGACAGCCAGAAAATAACTGTCAAGATACATTTTCAGCATAAAACCACTTTTCTCCTATAAACAGATGCTAATTATTTCGTCCCACTTATCCAGACAACTTGACAAGAGCTGTCAAAAGTAGCCCAGCTAATTATTCTATCATTTGTGTAACGTTAGCCAGTTGGGGTCATTGTTGTTCTGATTACACGAAAACAAATAAAAGGTCCGTTTAATTCCCAGTAGATTATCTAATGAGCCTTATTTTACATTAACCAAAAGTAATTTTAAACAGACTAACATTTGTACCACAATATCAAAGCCGGCTAAAAACACGTAGCTAGCACTTAGCTTCAATACAGGGCTAAAAAAAGGAAAACATGACCCCCAGATCTCAGCGAAGGGTACCTACCTGGGCTCTTGAGGTTGTATTTGTTCTCCATCTCCCTAAAGAAGGTTTTAGTGAAGTCTGGGTTCTTCTCTGAGATCCACAAGCAGAGAGCTAACGGTCCGTTAGCATTAGCCGGCTAGCCCTCGCTACTAAGCAACCGGATTTGAGGTTTTGTTGTTGTTTTGGGACTGTTAGCCTGTTAGCCTCCAGGGTCAGTGTTCCTGAAAACCCTCAACTCCAGCTGTGACCATGGTCTGAGAGACGCACTGAGCAAGAACTGACGTGGCAAAGTTTTTTCTCCCTTACTTTCGAAAGACAGCCTGAAGCTACAGGGAGCTGTGCTAAAAAAAGTCCCCTGAAAAAACGAAAGCAGGTTTGAATCTCAAAACTTTATTGGAAAAAAACCCTCAAATGCGTTTGCGTTAACTGTAACTGTGGCTGAAACTAGAGACTGTTCAAATACAAAATATAAATAATACAGAGAGACTTTGTAAGAGCTATGTTAGATGTGTATCACTCAAAGGTACTGATCTGAAGACAGAGAGGCAGAGAAAACACCACAATCACTTAGGCAGTCTGGACATGTGGGGCAGGTGGTGGACTGGTGCTTAGGGAGTTGGCCCTGTTATCATAAGGGCATGGGTTCAAATCCCCAGAGCTGTCAGTGGCGCCACTGTGGTACCCTTGAGCAAGGTACCATCCCAACCTCTGGGTGCTGAGCTCCTGGCTGCCCCCTGCCTTACTTGGTGAATGGATTAATTGCAGAGAAGAATTTTGTGCTGTGGTGTGTTCATGTATGACAGACGGACACTTTACTCATGTGTGGACTAATCAACAAAAAATACCAAACACATGCCACATATTTTACATCTGTACATCTTTTTCTATTATAAGCTCCTATTTATACTTGGTTATACTGTTATACTGTGTATACGGGTTATACTGTTTATACTGGTTATACTGTTATACTGTTTATACTGGTTATACTGTTATACTGTATATACATGTTATACTGTTATATAGATTATACTGGTCATATGGTCTATACTGTGTATACTGGTTATACTGTTTATACTACTTATATTGTGTATACTGATGATCCTGTTTGTGTTGGTTATACTGGTTAAATGATTATACTATTTATACTGGTTATACTGTTTATACTCGTTATACTGTTATGGTGTGTATACTGGTTTTACTGTTGAATTGTTTATACTGGTTATACTGTTATACTTTGTACACTGCTTGTAATGTTGTACTGTTTATACTGGTTATACTGTTATACTGTGTATACTAGTTATACTGTCTGTACTACCATACAGTTTGCACAATTCCTTAGAATGCTTAAGAATCCATACTTAAACTGCTATTTCTGCTTGTTTTATCCTGTCATCCTGTTTATACTGGTAACACTGGCTGTACTGGTTATACTTGTTGTGCAATCCCCTAATACATTACACATTTTTTCAATCATTGCACATTTTGTTTTACTTGAATTTTTATACAACGCACAGAGAGCTGTCCACACACTCAGGACAGGTTAAATCTCACTCTTATTTTGACTTCTACTTCTTTGTATGTTGCACTATGTGTACACTGTGGAACCTGAGCTTTGCCATTTTGCCTCTCTGTATACTGTAATGGTTGAGATGACAATAAAGTTCACTGCTTGTGCAATATTATTTGTGCAGTATAACTCAACTGTTTAATCTGTGAATTAACTGAAGGTTACAGAATGTTAATCTCATCCCCTCATCACCTGCTGATATCTTATTGCTTTTATTTTTATTCTAATCGCATTAACACTGTCACTTTCATAAACCATATTGCACTACTGATCTGCTGGAACATTACACTAAATCCTTGCACACAGCAATGTCAGTTATTTTGCTACAATAATGTTCTGTAATTGTGTTGCACTACTGTGTTTTGTCTATTCTTTTAATTCTCTACTGTCTGATTACCTTTTATTCTTCTGTTGCACTGAGCATGCTAATGACAAAAGAATTTCCCTCAGAATGAATAAAGTTCTTTATTATCTTATCCCAATTAGGGGTCACACTGGCGGATCAGTGGGGTGGTGGTGGCCTAGAGGGTAGGCTACTTACCTCTGGACCAAGAGGTCATGGGTTCAGATCCTATCTTTGGGAGACCACCACTGGGTTCCTGAGCAAGACCCTTAACCCCAAGTTGTTCCGGGGAGACCGCCCCTGTAGTTAGAGAATGAAAGTCGCTTTGGATAGAAGTGTCTGCTAAATGCTGTAAATGTAAATCAGCCATTTCTTTCTATGGTACATTATGTATTTTATTGTAATTGCATTCAGCAGTACTGCCTAAGGGAAGTCCACATGAGGAGATATTTAGAAGCAATATTTTTGGACCATATTTAGTCCACATCAGGCTCTGATCCATTGAGGCATGGACGCCTCAACACCACTGAAGGTGTGCTGTGGTATCTGGCACCAAGACATGGGGCCTTCATGGATCAATCTAGTGTGTCCAGCACATTCCACAGATGCTCGGCTGGATTGAGATCTGGAGAAGTTGAAGGTTGAGGTTGAGGCACAATGAAATGCTTACTTGAAACCCCCCCTTCGCAGACAGAACATAAGACATGAGACATAAAAGACATAGAAGACAAAGTAGTGCAGCCGCAATAAATAATCACAGGCAAAGTTGCATAATGTGAATGTGCATAATCTGAATTAAGTTGCACAATGTAAAGTGTAAAGTGACAGTGCAGTACACGCTCTTTTGTGCTCCAGTATGACACATAGTGTGAAGAACAGATTTACTGCACACACAGAGAGAACCACAGTTACTGTGTGTTGAATAGCCTGATGGCACTGGGATAAAAACTGTTCCTGAATCGTGTTGTGTGCGAGTCTCTTGCCGGATGGCAGGAAAGTAAAAAGTGGCAGTGCAGGGTGGCTGGGGTCTTTCAGGATGCTCTTAATTTTCCTGAGACAGTGCGTGCTGTGAATGTTCGTTATTGCAGGGAGTGGAGTGCCTGTGATCCTCTGGGCCAAGTCAGCACTTTGCACCATGTTTGCAGTGTTGTAGGACACTTTATCATGCAAAAAGAGGCCACTAACATTTGGGAACATGGTTGCCATGAAGGAGTGTACTTGGTCTGAAAGAATGGTTAGGTGGGTGGTACATGTCAAAAGTAACATCCACATGAATGCAGGACCCTGAGGTTTCCCAGCAGAACATTGTCCAGCGCATCACACCTCCTCCACAGACACACCATCTTCCCATAGTGCATCCTAGTGCCATCTCTTCCCCAGGTAAACAATGCACATCACCTGGGTGCCCGCAAGTTTTAAAAGAAAACATGATTTATCAGACTAGACCCCCCACTTCCATTGCTCCATCGTTCAGTTCTGTTACTCATTGTTTGTTACTCCTTCCTTCCCACTGCCATCAGACGCTACTCCCTCTCTCAGACATCCACACGATAATCTGTGCAATTACCTGCCGCAACTCATTTGTGCAACTTTTTATCGGGATTAAATCATTAACATTATGTACATTATTATAGAGAACTCCAAATCACTGTTTTTGATACTAGTAAATCACTTAACTGTAAGTTATTTATCTGTAGTAGTAATGCCCCAGCATTTGTGTACACAGCATAGTCTATTTTGTATAGAGCATTTTCTGCAGAGTTCTTATTGGATTTTATTTATATTTTATATGGTTCTTGTCTCTGTGTCTGTGCAGGTAAACCAGTTACCTCCAGGATTAATAAAGTTTTCTGATTCTGATTTCAATAGTAGACAGAGGCCAGTATGGACAGTCTGACAGCTCTGCAGCTAAACAGCCCTGGACCCAGGAAACCCCGATGCACTGCATGTTTCCATCATAGCCAGCATGAACTTTTTCAGCAGTTTAGGCTACAGCAGCTCTTCTGTGGGTTAGGACAAGATGGGCTAGCCTTTTCTCAAGTGCATCACTCTGATCCTTAAGCTTGTCCATTTTTTCCTGCTTACAACATTTCAACTTCAAGAACAGAGTGTTAACTTGCAGCCTAATAGACCCCATTACTTTACAGGTGCCTCTGTTCTGATTTAATCAGTGGTATTCTTTTCACCTACCAGTGATTATAATGTGGCCGACTGGAGTATATATTTTTGTGTGTGTGTGTGTGCGGGGGTGTGTGTGTGAGTGTGTTTGTGTGGGTGTGTGATTGATTTAAGGGGAAGAAAGCAAGATGGTACACAACAGAAGCTATTCAGCTACCTACTGCTTGTAATGTTGGTGGTCTACATGCCTTTTTCCAGTGCGACATTTCAGGAACAAATGTGTTTCTGGTGGAAGGCAATCTTGTTCACATGCTTCTTTATTCTGAGCTTCAGCGGATGGGAGGTTGCAGCCGATGCCTTTCTCAGCAAAGTTGTCAGCCCACTGTCGTTTGCCCCTGGGGTGTGCAGTTGCGGAGCCGGAACAGCCGTGATGGAGGATGGCAAGACGCTTTGTGGAACTGCATTGTGACGGGCCAAGTGATGCTTCTTACCACTGAAAGTGGGCAGAGGATCAAGGAGAAGTGTGTGTTCTCTAATGAGTGTGTTGCTTCTTCCTAAACTGCCTGTGTAGGAAGAAGCAACACACAGCACTGACGCCCATCCATGACTCATTCACCTACTGTACACATACTATTCTCAGACTGTAAACATGTTATTAATGCTTCAAAGGACAGAGACAGCATGTGTTATCTTATTAACTGTTTCTTTTGCAGTTTAGCACAATGCTATATAAGAGCCCTTTACAATTCACATTAAGTGCCACCCTCCAAGTATAAATTTAAAGTTTCCTTTAGCGCTGATGACATCATAGAACCACTGCTTATGTATTCTACAGCATAGATCATATCACCATTCACTTTATTTGTAACATCTACCTTGCATGGCAACCGTATGGCCATGTCCCAGGTTCCTTAGAGGAAATAGCAGAGGTTGCAGACTAGTCAACAAAAAAAATCCACGTGGATTATAAACCAATGCCACACCAAGCTGAGGCCATGCTGAAATATAGATTTTTATGTAGCTTTCAACCAGGGAGGTATGGAGGTTTCAACCTGCTTTGAATAGAAAAGGCTTTTTGACACACATGCAAAATGGACATACAGAATGTATATTGGGTTGGATTAAATAAAGTACCTTGCCACTTAGCTTCAAGCAAAATTCAGGAATGAATTTAGCATGAATGTTTCAACAACTAGAAGCACTTTTCCATAGCTATACAGGAACCATGCCTCACCTGAACTGTGCTGCGATGGAGCAGAACAGTGTATGTTAGCCCAGTAACGGTGTTCCTGATATGTTGGCAGTGCAATGGTGACGTTAAACCAAAGAGATGATTGTTTATTCCAATGTTCTGGCTCACCTTCCCGTTGGAAAACTTCCACTAAATTTATCTTCAGCCCAAACAGATAGTAGTCCTTGTACTAAATCAATTTCCCAGTTGTTAGCTTGTATCTCTATTGTTGTTGGTTTTTTTTTTTGCATGAACAGCAGAAACACAATGGCCTCTTTCCAACTAATCAAAAAAGCCATAAGCAGTAATTAAGTAAGCTCCGGTCCACTTTTGGCCCTACCATTGTGCAGCATGGGTACGGCTTGGGTACGGTTCGCTTTATTTGTTATGGAAAACCTTTCTTTGTGTTACAGAATGGTTCCTTGTGTCAGTGAAAAACGTGCCATAGGTGTATAATGTGCAATGAAAGGTTAATTGGAGTGTAGAGATCTTTTAGTATGTAGCCTGAAAAACAATCTGTTTTCCACTCGACCGAATCACGAGGGCAAGTTCTCTGTGAAAGGTGAGGACTTCGTTAGAGGTGAGATTCTGAAATCTGTGGTGATTTTAGGGTGAAGTTTACACCAGACAGAAGTTTACACAGTAGAGTGCACTTCACATCACAGCATCTGCTGTTAACTCCAGTCACTATTAGCAAGCTGCTATCAAGCTGTGATTGTCAACAAGTAAAAACTACTACATGTGTAAGTGTAAAGTGTCCATTTTTCATACGTGAACACATCACTGCACACAGTGTGAACAGCACAAAATTCTTTCTCGGCATTTAACCCATTCACAAAGTGAAGCAGCGGGCAGCCAGGAACACAGCACCTGGGGAGCAGTGTGTAGGGACAGTACTTTGCTCAGGGTACCTAAGAGGTGCCACTAGCAGTCCTGGGATTCATACCCATGACCTTCTGATCACAGGGGCAACTCCCTAACCACTAGCTCACCAGCTTATATATATTTGTTATACATGTAAGTGTTACAGACTTTAGGCAGCCTCGTTTCATACATTCCTAAGCTCGCTCTACCCCATTCATCATTGGTCAGCTCCTGGACCACAGTTTGTGGACCATTCAGAATACAGCACAGGCATCAGCATGGCGTACTGTGTGTGGCACTAGTACAAGTGTATCATTGGTGTTAATGGGGTTTTTACACACATCAGTGTCACTGCTAGGCTGAGAATGGTCCACCATCCAAAAATATCCAGCCAAGAGCGGCTGAAACTGTTGGCAGAAACTGACCACTGATGAAGGTCTAGAGGATGAGCAGTGCAAACAGCATCTGGGCAACAGTTCACCAGCAATGTGGAGCTTCAAGGGAGTAGTTCCTAATAAAATAACCATAAAGAGATTTGTTATAAACCCAGAAACATGTCTCTGGCTGGGATTTTTGGCTAAAGCAAGGCTGGTTAGCCCAGATATCCTGCAGAAGTCTAGCGTACTCCATGTCTGCCCTTTGACTGGATATCACCTTCAGGTAAACCACTCTGTCTAAAAAAGTGTCTAAAAAGCATTTTCAACACAATCATAGCTGTTCAGTCATTCATAGAATTTGGATTCATATTCTGTGGTTTGAAGTAAACTGCTGTGAATGCAGAGTTATGGAGAAACACACAATCACAAAGAACGAGCTGCTGCTATTCGAGCAATGATCTGTAAAACTATAGCCCCCTCTTTCTATGTCTTCACAGTATTAGTGGGCTTTTTTTGTAGTTTCAATATTCTCTGTCCCAGCTCACAAATGATTGGTACAAAATTACTCGCTGCGGTTTCAGACGTTTAATTTCAATGGCTGTTTATTCAAGCGCAAAGCAAATATTCAGTCCTTTGCAGCTTGATAACAAAAGTCGGACGGAGGAGTGCGCTGCAAGATCAATCCGCTCCCCTGAGCTATGTTATTAAGATGAAAAGAAACCGAGTAATAATACAGACAGTGTGTCAAAGTTTCAAGCAAACCGAACAGAGAACTTATCACAGCATTAACCTGCAAGTTCATGGCCCAGAGAGAGAGAGAGAGAGAGAGAGAGAGAGAGAGAGAAAGAAAGAGAGAGAGAGAGAGAGAGAGAGAGAGAGAGAGA
>JBBPCX010000160.1:19620954-19645491 GCA_037974365.1 Hydrocynus forskahlii
TGTTTGATTTTTCTAAACTTCTCTCTGATCTTGAGTCTTGAATTCCATTAGAGCCCGGTAAAATTCCGGCCCCGACATTTTGGCGTCACGGACAATTTTAACATTAAAATTACATTGAGTAGGTTCCTCTCAAGCCACCAAAACAGCCAACAGCTCTGACCCATCTGAGGCATGGACTCCAGAAAACCTCTTAAGGTGCCTATACTGATCTGATTCCAATATTACCATTCATGGATCCCTAATAGACTTTTCAAAGCTAATTCAGAGTGCTGTAAGTTGTTTTAAATACTCACACCCCATTACCGTCAGTTCGGATGCTTCGTGCTTGCTCTTGTTTCATTTATTCAGAGTGCCAGAATGAAATAGTGAAAGCTCTGTAGAGCTGCTGTCAAAAATGTCAAGCACACCTGTGATCTTCCTGCTCTTTTGCATGGATTTCCTGGAGCCTGCTATGATAAATTAAGCTTTCACCTTACCATCACTCATCCCATGTCATGTGTGTGTGTGTGTGTGTGTGTGTGTGTGTGTGTGTGTGTGTGTGTGTCTCCACACCACCACTTCTGCCAAATTCAGAGATTTAGACAGACAGTGCATGTAACCTTAGTCTTTAATGTGAGATCAGGTGACTTCCTCTTAGGAAGAGTAGAGGATTGATGTGTGTGTTTGTGTCAGGGGAGTAGTTATTGGGGGTGGAGGTCGACTGTTTCCCCTACCCTTCCCATAACAGATTTCTCACTATTAAAAAAGAAATCACAAAAGGTTTATACATATTGCACTCTTGCATTAATACCAACACACTGGGTCAAGATCATCCAAGAGTATGCCTCAAATAAATTCTGCCAAATTTACAATTATGGCTAATTTGCCAACACTCTTCCTGGAACTCCAAAAACCTAGTTAGAGTCTAGGATGCCTTGATATTCATTGAAATTTGGATAAAAAAATAGAATGAGCAGAATAAGATTTTTGCTATTATCTTAAAATACAGATTTTTATAGCACATAAATAAAGCATGAAGTACAAGGTCAGCAGTCATGTGTATAAAATTTAATTATAGTACAGTGAAGTACGATAGTCTGGTTAGTTCTTAATGTAACCTGTCATTATGGGAAAATCAGTCAAATATGATCTTCTTTTGCTTGTTGTTTATTTATTCACTGCAGCATATAAACTATTGAGAGCCAAAATATATTAGTTGCATTAAATGTAGAGGCTGAAATCAGAATCGTGATTAATTGTGCATTATAATGGATTATATAATCATGAATATAGAGCACAGGCCAACATGTCATGAGGGTGAATTTTCAAGTATTTGTGGATAAATGTAAAGTATTTTGGTTTTACTAAGGGTACAAAAGTAGTAGGTGTCTAAGTGTTATTGTTTTATCTAAAAACTTCTGAACATCTAGTCTCTGACTCATAACAGGATGTTATTTAAGCTTCTCGAAAGCTCAATTCAGGTATAGATTAGTTGCCCTGAGGAAGAAAGAAAACCTCAGAATTACACAATTGCAGTCGTAAAGATGGAAAGTTGGTTGCATGGCTCTTGCCATCAGGCGTAACATGAATACCTCAGATATGCGGATGACTCACGGTCTGGACCTTGCTTCTGCTCTTTGAAGTCACAGGCATTCTTTTAAGGCCCGATATTAGGATTTGGATTAGGACTTTTAAAAGTAGGTATGTATGTGATAGTGTGTAATCAACTGGGAAGTTAATGATTCTAAATTGGTAGAAATGACTGGGCAGCTAAATGTCAGCTGTATTGTGTAAGCCCATGATCACACTGGGAGAGATTTTTTTTCCAGAATACTATAATATGGCACAATAAGAAACTTTCTAGAGCAAAAGGACCCTGGTTTTCCAGTGTGGGAAAAAGTTCCATGGACCTCTACAGTTCAAATCTTCAAATGTAAGACACATTTTGTCAAAAAATATTTTATGATGTAGCACTACAGTTTTTTTTTACTGTACTTACTTATCAAACCTCAGAACAACTAAATATTATTGGAGTCAAAACAGTGTGAGGCATGCACTCCTGTAAATTGTTGAGGTGAGACCTCCATGGATTAGACAGGTTTGTCCAGCATATACCACAAATGCCTGATCAGATTGGGATCTGGCCAAGATCTCACCTTGAATTCTTTGAATTGTTCCTCAAACCATTCCTGAACAATGTTTGCAGTCTGGCAGAGTTCGTGATCCTGCTGAAAGACACATTTACATTTACATTTACACATGCACTGTCATTAGTTGATACAATTTCCTTGAAGAAGTGTATTTGGTCTGCAGCAGTGTTTAGGTTGGTGGTTAGTATCAAAGGAACATCTCTGTGAATGCCAGGACCTAAAGTTTCCCAGCAGAACATAATTCCCATAGTGCACCTTGATGCAATCTCTTTTTCAGGTAAACAGTGCATAATTACCAGGCCTTCGAGATGATGTAAAAGAAAAGATGATTCATCACATTGGGCCACCTTCTATTTTTTAATGGAAGGTTTTCCAGTTCTGATGCTCAAGTGGCCATCATAGGTACTTTCGGGTCAGCATGGGCACTCTGACTGGTCTGTAGCTACACAGCCTTATACAGAACAAGGTGTGATGTGCTGTGTGTTCTTACACCTTTCTGTCAGCGCCAGCATGAACTTTTTGAGCAGTTTGGTCTACAGTAGCTCTTCTGTGGGATCTGAGCAGAGGGGCCGGTCTTCACTCTTCAGGCACATTAATGACCCATTGTGTGTTTATGACCCCACTGTAGGTTCACCTTTCTTAGATCTCTTTTGGTAGGTCTTAACCACTGCATACCAGGCACGCCCAACAAGACCTGTCGTTTTAGAGATGCTCTGACATAGTCATCTAGCCATCACTATTTAGACTTTGTCAGAATCACTCAGATCCTTGCACTTTTCTCTGCTTCCGACACATCAACTTCAAGAACTGACTGTTCACCTGCTGCGTAATATACCCCACCGACAGTAACAAGACAAAAACCACTAATTTCCCCTGTCAGTGGTTTTCCTCCGAAGGCTGATCAGTACATTAATCTTAAAGTCACAAAGGATAAAGAGAGGTTGGAAAATTGTTTTATAAAATGAAATATGACCCATTTTGTTACAGAAACCCTCATAAATATCACAAGTAGACCTCAGGGGAAAAAGTGAGATTGGGACCCTTTAGCCACATGGCAATGGGCATTTTACGCAAAATGCCTTCATAAATATCGTGTTAATCCACATTGTGGGTAAATTTGTCTTTTTTCACATGGAAGCCTTTTAACCCCCAAACCCCTACTTGCAACAAGAACTTTGAATGTGCTCTTTCAGAGGAAACAGTGCTCACGGAACCCTTTTTAACTGAACTGGAAAATAAAAGATTGACACCCTCTAAGCATGCGAAGCTTCTAAGGTAGAGTTTTGACAGTCATGGTAAAAAAAAAGAAAATGATTAAATGGCCATTGGAGAAAAAAAAAGGAAAATGATTAAATGGCCATTGGAGAAAAAAAAAGGAAAATGATTAAATGGCCATTGGAGAAAAAAAAAGGCCTGGTGAAAGGTTTAGGACCCTTTTTGTTTTGTTGTTATTTCCAAACAGCTAAGCCTCTTTGCACGGTCTGCAAACCCTCAACTAAAAAAGGGATTAAGCAGTAAGTTCTGCAGCCGGAGACGGTGAACGCAGAAGCTGGAATGGCGGACTTTTTAAACCATTCTGACAAGGCACCGGAACATGTGAGCGTTCTCAGGCAGTCCACTTTAAAGCCTTCCTGATCTAACCTCTGTCTGACCTCCCTTAATGACCATCAACTGACTCTACCCACCCAACCCTGCAGCATTTCACCTGTCAGAGGAACGACGTGCACTGATGGAAAAGGAGTTAAAAGGAGGCTTGCCTTCACTTTAACACTGACACTAAAGATTAGAAGTCAAAAGGTTACTGCCATATTTCAGAAGTTTATCTTAGTTTTGTTAACTTATCAGAAAGCTGATATGGGAACTGCTTTTGTTTTGACTGCACAGACACACAGAGACAAGAACAATATAAAATACAAAGTCTAAATAAATCCAATAAAGAATTGCTGAACATACTCAATATGAAATATACTATGCTTTGTGCACAAAAACTGGGGTATAAATGCTACCGATAAGTTACTTATGGTTAAGTGAAATACTAATAACACAAAGAGTGGTTAGGATTGTGTTATTGTATGTTTTTAGTTGATGTAATTACTTGCATGAATACACAAGTTAAGGAGAATTGTACTGATTCTTGCATAATTACATTGTTAAATGTGAGTCATTTGACAGGAAATGCTTTATTGTAGAAAGTCTACAGTTTACACTGGCAGGGATAGGAACCGGATGTCTGAAATGTTTTGCAGCTTTAAAGGCTTCCAAGAAGAAAGCTGTTACCTGAAATGGTTATGAATTCACTGCCTCATCCCTGAGACATTTATTTACAGTAGTTTTTTTTTAGATTCATTCCTGGAGGGTGCTTTTTAAGGCAAAATATCACCATTGTTTACCATTTTTTACCTGTTCAACCTTCAGTAATAACCTCAGAAGACCTGTAGGCTCACTGGTTGTTTTGGGTAGTAAATTTAATGTTGACATGAAGACTCCTGGTTCCTATCAACACCATTGTCAGGAAATCTTAAGTCTGTAAGTTTCTCTGAGCTAAACCATTTTGTTTTAAACTACTGAAAAAGGGCTGGGCAATATGACTATATTGTCATTGTGATAAATTAGATTGACCAGCGACATATTTAATTAAAAAGAGAAAGTATGAAAAGTATAAAAGGTGTGTGAAATGCTGAACATTTATATTTAAATGTGGACCTTATTCTGTTCTAATTCATCCACCTATTTATGAAGTGTATGCAATGAATTCCATTTAATTTACATGATAGGCTCCAATTTGCACTTCAAGCATTGTACAGAAAAATTAAAATAAGGCAAAATGTAAAGATAATTCTGTTTCAAATCTAAACTATTCTCTTAGAATGAATGGGAAGTTTAGAATCTGCACTTTCAGAATTTCTTGTATGTTTCAGTGAGATAAGTGAAATAACTGATGTAAGCCTGCAGCATTCCTTTGCTGACTGCAGGGTTAATGTCTGTAATGGTCTTTGTGTGTATGGTCAGCGGAAGCCTGTCTTCATCACAGGCTTCTCTTCACATTAGTCAGTGTCCGGCACTAAGTACAGGGCTGGAGCCGTCTGCCTCCAGCAGAGTGAAAGCTTTAGTCGTAGCGTGACAGTCTGGGCTCGCCATGGCCACACGCAGCTCATTAATTCAACAGTCTGTCAGGAGCTGCCAGTCAGCCTGTACATATGCTAATGCAGCTCGGCTGGGACTGGACGAGGACCCGGCCAACACACTGAGACTCCTCATTACCAGACCACATTCAGAGAGGACGCTTCTCTCACTGAGGAAGTTTTTCTGCAGCCCTGGGCGAACAGCAGCCTTGAGACGAAGTGAAATCGCTGGATTCAACTGAAGACCCACTCTGTCCACCAGCTGCTTTCCTTGGGTAAGAAAGCACCTTTTTGGAGCAAACTATGCCTGGAACACGCCATTCCTCTTCAGTGCTCTTAAACTGATTTACTGTGAGCAGACAGGCCAATTGCTGCAAATTCTATGAATGTCTGAAGGAGCGGCAGGCTGTGAGGTTGTTTTCATTGTCTGAAGTCCAAGGCTGGGCCAAATGAATGGCTAAGAGTTGCTCTAGGCTGTGCAATAGAATAAATGACAGTTGTTAGATGTCAGAGAGAGAGAATAGAGCCGAAAGGATGTTGGATGTTAGTGTAAATGCTGTACTTCAGCAAACAAATAAATGGAAAACCTTTTTTGTCCTGAAGTTGCAAGGCTTATGTTGCTTACAAATTCTGTAAAATATGATTGGCATTGAACAGATGTTTAGATGTGACTGATGTTTCAAATTGATATTTAATGACATATCCATTTGTACTTTGTTTAGACAGTGCTAATCGAAAATGTCCATTACTGCATTTGTAAACCTGCACTGCTGTTTATATTATGTGTCATTGTGATTCAGGTAGGTGTGGTTGTACATTTAGTAAATGTTGATGTATTGGCACATGTATCTACCTGAAGAACACTGGACTTGCAACAACCCAGGTTTCCTGTATCAGTTCATCTCTAGTGGCAAGTTCTTTAATCATACTGTTACTGTTTCTTATATTAGAACTTCTACACAATTATATGGTTTAGATTGAAACAAAGTCAGACTGGTGATCTGTTCTAGCGGAGTCAGGATCATTCACAGTGGTGATAAATGGAACCAGACGTCCGAAAAGCATCCTCACAGGACGTTATTACATGAAACAGTCATGAGCACACTGTCTGATGCTTGAATAGATTTTTTAAAATCAATTCATAATGGAGAGGTATATGTTGGGCGTTTTGAGGTCAATTAGTCCCTAAATATACGTTATTTCTTTCATTATTTCTTGTTATTTTTACATAGAGAAACTCATAAAACCTCACCTCACCGCTGCTTCAAAGAAATCCGGTCTATAAGTGTGCCCACAATAAGCCATTTCAAATTAAACCACTTTGTATAACTGAGTTATGTACAAAAGCGGAAAAATGTTGAAACACCAGTTACAGCCATCCTGACGCCTGAATTTTGCTTGCAGTTTTGTGCCGGGCACACACTTTCACAGCAAAATCATGGGAAGATGTTTCTCTGAAGCAGGAATGTAAGAGAAGATCATGGTGATGTTTTTGTGGGAGTCAATTGGTCAGGGGTAATTACCACGGTTAGAGGCAAGAGTGATCCAAATATAACCTCAAGTCTACAAGAAATGCCCCCTGACTGGACCCTTTTGTAAACCCACAGTGCACTGCATTCTTTGATTGCTTTCCTCTCAGTTAAACCTGCCCAGAGAGAGAGAGAGACGGCGAGATCGAGACAGAGAGAGAGAGAGAGAGAGAGAGAGAGAGAGAGAGAGAGAGAGAGATGGAGAGAGTGAGACAGAGAGAGAGAGAGAGAGACGGAGAGAGCGAGACAGAGAGAGAGAGAGACGGAGAGAGCGAGATCAAGTTAACATATATGTGTTGGATCTAAACTCTTGTCACTCAGCTGTATAGTTTTCCTATTAAACTCCAGCTGTGTTTAAAAGCTGGAGAAGTGATGACTAAACTTAAACGTGATTGTTGGTACCTATTTGAGATGATGTCAAATTGTCAGGGTAGCACATCAGCCACATTCAAAATTAAATTTGTAGGATTTGTAGTTTCAAGGCAACAGATGATGTCACTCAGATGGGAATTAGATCAGAGAGAATTTGTGCAGTTTGTGCTTTGATCTCCATCATGCTCATGTTTCCCTAATAGTGGAAAGTGGCATCCACGTGGCCTCGCTCATGCAATTAGCCAGTCTGTGGGTGTGTGTGTGGGTGTGTTTGAGGGAGAGCAATATTATGTTTTTCACAGTCCTTGTCTACACAGGCATAAAATAAATACAAATGCATGCAGGACAGACATTTCTCATACTCAACTAACAGTCTTTATGTCTGGATTCAGGATCTTTCCCTGCTTTTTCTTACAGAGAGCTTAGTTCAGAAATACTGGTTAGGTATTTTTTAAATCTAATCACATGTTCATATCAAGGGATAGTGAAGGCCTTCATTTTTCTTAAAGGTTGATTTTGACAATTATTAGATCATTTTATTTGAACACTTCTTCCTTACTCAGTGTCTCTGCTGACTGTGGAGCAGTTGCCATTTAGGAGATAATGTTTTCCTTCCGTCCCTTTGCAATGCAGACGTTGCCCTCTATCCCTGTGCCATGCAACCCCGAAGCGTAAAAGATCCACCCCATACTTAACAGCTGGTAAAGTGGGGATTTTTTGTTTCTTTTGTTTTTTTTGTTACAATGATTCACCTTTTTCTTAAGACACACATTTTATGATTGTAGTTTCAGTTTTTGTTCCGTCAGATCACAGCACATGATCCAAAATACCGCTGGTTTATCTAATCATGGTTTTGCATTCACAATTAAGATCACAGTTGAGATCACAGTTAAGGTCACCTTCTGACGACCCTTCCATGTAGATGTAAACGTACCATGCGATGGACTGACATCCTGTCTCTGCCTTTCACCCTATGAATGCTGGAAAGGCTCCAACACTCCCCCACAACCCTAGTGAAGGGTAAGCGGTTCAGATGATGGATGAATGAATGAATGTTTGGGCAGAAACACTGAACAGTGGGCCAAAACATTACCAGACAGATCTTCCTGTAGATCCTTGGCAGCAATGTGGGGTTTTGCTTTGTATTCCTTGACGAGGCTGCAAGTCTTTTCAGAGATTTTTCTTGATCTCCCAGATCTTGTCTTAACTTCAGCAGTCCTCCATTTCCAAATAATATTTTTAAAAAGTGAAACCAAGACAACCAAGAAATGTATAGGTATCCAAGTGTGTCTTATCTTGCTTTGTCAGGAGCTATTCTCTTTAGTTTTAGCTCGTCTGTGAGCCCCTTCGCTTTTGAGCGAAAGCACGACACCCTGAGAGATCTGATGGGTCATTTATGATGACCTGGAACTCACTTGAATTAAGGCCTAATGATTCAAATTCATTATTTGCTTGATAGGTTTTCTCCATGCATTTCCATGTTGCATTAACTTTTTTTAAAATTAGACAATCAGCAAAATGTACGTTAACCAGGTGTGCCAAAACTTTATGCGTCTGACCCCTTGCCACGATGAAGTACAAAAACAGATGTAGGTTCATGCATATGTGTTTGCTGTTGTCTGTGAGGATCCACTCCCTTCTGTAGCCCCTGGGGACTTGATTAGCAGCCCGATGGGGCGGAAAAGTTCAGGGGGCACCAGGTGTGTAATGGGTTAATCATGGCCTCTAATGGACGTCTGAGCAGAAGGTCTATTGCGCTGCTGTAGCAGATCCCAGAGCAGATACAAGCTGCTGAGATGGCTGCTTTGATTGCTATTGTCATCTGCCCACTGGGAGGGACGGGGGCTTTTGAGAAACAACACAATGACTGCTCGACATGGGGGAGGAGGGCCGGGGCAGCATGCCAATTAGCAAGCGCTCACTTTGCTTTACAGTCGCCTTTAATAAAGCACGCCTGTTTCCCAGCAATTGGAAGAGAAATGTTATTTTAGAGCTTGGAGTCTTCTAATTATAGCCTACACATTTGTCACACTGGTAATTGGGAAGGACAGTCATCACTATCAGAACTATTAGTCATACAACGCCCATCACAAGTCTGGGATCTTCTTTTGTAATGTCATCATCTCTTTGTAACATTCGATCTGTAGATGTTACCATTCAATTAAGGATGAAAATACTCTGGTGAAGTTTTTAAAAAAAGGTTCAGGTATATTTAGCATGAGCAGCTTCATTGAAGTGTATGAAAAGCTGGTTTCAGCTGAAAGGATAAAATGAAGGAGCTTCGGTAACTCCCAAAGTTGCCAGTTTTTCCATCAGTTTTTTAACAACAAAATGGAAGGTGGCATTAAAACATGAACATAAATGAGTAACATCTATAAGTAATAAGAGATTTTGATAAGCTAAATGTGTCTGAACTTTTGCACAGCTGTGTGTGTGTGTGTGTGTGTGAGACCCAGTGTGCTCTGCTCTCAGGGTGCCCTATTGAAACTGCCTGTGAATGCAGTGAATGACCCCTTGACCTACTGAAAAAGCTCTTTCCCTTACAGGAACGTTTCAAGGTTTTTATGGGAAACTCACAACAAGTACTGAATGCTCTCCATGGTTTCCCATTCCTTCAGCCTGACACAAAAGCCAGAGAGAGTAGAAAAATATTTTTGATTGGGTGGTCTGCTCAAAGTGAAAAGCAAATAACCCCCCCTCCCTAAACTAAATGTAGTAAATCAGAAAGTCAGTTTTGTTATTTAGCTATTTGGAGCAATAAGCTAATGTAACGTAGTAGAAACTTATACCAGTGATTTAGCATCGAATATACTGGTTACTAGTGGTTGCACGTCTAATAGACATCAAGTTGTTAAAAAAAAGTAGCCAACAAGTTGACATGTCCTTACTATCAAAGTACTTTGTTAGAAGCTTGACTTTCTGCAGTTAAAGCAGTTTAAATAAAAAAAATAACTTTTTATTTATTTATTTGGTATTTTAGCCTCAAGTACCAAGTCAACAGAGGTAACAGATCTACTGCACGATGTAAATCATGCAAAAAAAAAAATGCATGCTAAAATCACCACAGGCCGCAGCATTTTACCTCTCAGAATTGTAACTGGATCTGGCAGTTGTCTGTGCGGCTGGTTTTTAGGGAGTTGCCCATGCAATCGGAAGGTTGTGGGTTTGAATCCCAGCACTGCCAGTGGCACCACTGAGATACCCTTAAGCAAGGTAACATCCCCACACACTGCTCCCCGGGCACCATTGTCAGTGAATGGGTTAAATGGAGAGGACTCAAGCAACTGACTCCAAGATCAGTAATATGTATATGTATATAGATTTGTGTGTGTGTGTAAATAAGATATCAAATTGTGAATAAGGAAGCTGAGGTAGAGTGAAGTAATGTTTAGATTTACATTTATGTGATTTACATTTATCTGATGTAGTAGTAATATGGTTCCTGTCGAGTAAAAGAACTGGGCACTGGTTGAGGCGAGTGTAATATTTTGTTATGCAGCATGGATGCTGCTTTTTAATGGAGAATAAACTTCCCTTACTTCCATTTCTGCTCAAGGTTTCATTAACTGCAAAGGTTTTCCTCAGAATAGTCAGATGTGACGTAACTAACCTTTTGGAGACAAACAAGGAGCTAAGTGTGTGTGTGTGTGTGTGTGTGTGTGTGTGTGTGTGTGTCTGTGTGCATTTGTTTATAGCATCACACAGAAATTCCTCATAGCAAGAACAATTAAAGTGCAGCCCCTCTGAGACTATTTTCTCTGAGCGATCAGGAACAGTGCCCCATGCCGTCTCTTCACCACAAGCCAGTGAACAACACTGTCATTGTTTTATGATATTATATTATTTTTAAAAATTCCTGCAACCTTTAGATGACCTCTTTGCCCAAATGTGATTTCACTGTGAATTAGAAAAGAATGTGCTCCTTTTTTACTGATGTTCTTTTTATCATAGAAGATTTTGTTGTATTGCCTTTTTACATTCAAGAAAAACAACAGAAAAGTAGACGCATCAACCTCTGACATAGAGGTCAAGATGGATCTGGACGTGTCTAATAGTTTTGTATCAAGCTAAATACCCGATGCAACAAGTTGTCCGCTGTGCACACCACTGAGCTTTTCTGAGTGAGATTTAGTGCTTCGTTTTTAGAAGAAAAGCTGTTTTTGGTTCTTTCCTCCTGCCTGTACACCACTGACTCTTTCTGTACTTCACTGACTATCCTTGATGCCCGTGGCATCTGCCAGTGGGTTCATTAGTCTAGCTGATGGGTTGATGCAAAAAAAAATATATAGACATTATTTTAAACAGGTTCAGTGTCTAGGGTTATATGTTGCTACGAAAGGCTCTCTGGTGTGAGGGCAACTGCGTGGCGCTAGCATTTAGCTTATTAAACAGTCTCTCTGTGAGTAGAGATTTCAGTGGGCTGTTTATATTAGCGTGCATATTTCTGTGGACATGGTCTACTACCTTTTTAATAGACTCGTTGACAGGGCTAGACTAGTGTTTGTGTAAGTGTGTGTGAGTGTGTGTGTCCTGATCCATCAGCAGGGAGACAGAAGTGAAGACAGCACCATGTTTAGAGGCAGATAATTATTATTAACTGTGCCCCCAGAATGACCTCTCTGAGCAAGGCCACCGAGAACACAGTGCTTGCTGAAGGTGTTTACAGATAAGGAGGAGAATCCTGCCTGTGTAGCGTCATGTGGACCACGTGCTTAAATCATCACACACGCTGCAAACCAAGTTCAATAACAGGTGGTAAGTGGTTTCTGACATTGCTGGATATACTGGTCGTTATATAAAAGGAAAAAGAGAGCCCCTAACCCTAACCCTAAAACACTTAAAGTAGTCATATGTAGTCGGTGAGTCAAGGCATGTTTGAAGTCAACAGGGTCTGTTTTCACAAACAACATCAGGAGCTGGAGTGTTGATCTAGAATAAGCACTTGAAGTCAACAAGGTCTGTTTTCACAATCAGGAGTTTGATTACTGAACTAAAATCAATTTCTGTGTCAGTGAGCATTATAACAATGGAGGAATCTGATCCAAGATCAGTCCTCTTCACAGCATATGTCATAAATCATACTGTGTCACCTCCAGAAGTCTGCACCACCTAAAATGACGTGCTGGATGCAGTTAGAGCAGATTGAGAGAAGTTTTGGTGATGTGTTTTATGCAAACAATTTGGGTGACTAATTACTTCTAATGTCTGGTGGTATTAACCTCATAGCTCCAGAGAGAAGTGAAATTTGGACACCTAACCTGCCTTGACTGATTGACTACACAAGGAATAAGTGAAAAATTGTGTAACTAGAAAAATACATATAATATTTTTTACCGGACCACTCCTTTAAAGCCATTGTCTATTTTAAAAGAAAACAGTTTTAAGTGGTGTGTGTGTGTGTGTGTGTGTGTGTGTGTGTGTGTGTGTGTGTGTGTTTAGCCTTACTAATGTGTCATGAAGCACATTTGTGGATTAGTCATCAGGTAAGAGTTTCTCTTTTATTTGTATTGGACTTCCTGAGAGACGTGTGTGTGTGTGTATGTCTGTCTGTGTGTGAATGTGTGAGAGAGAGCAAAGAAAGGAACAGGAGACAGACAGATGGCACAGTCTGAATAATCCAAATCCTCCCTCTATCTTCAAAACAAGAGAAATTATCTTTCCCAGTCATCTCCAGAAATGCTTTGTCAGGGATTTTTTGGCTGATATTCTTAGACTTTACTTGGTTTCTGTCTTCAATCCTTATATGTAAATGGTTTATTGTTGCTATAGTACAAAATCTAAGAATCAGATTCACACAGCTTTATTTTGTGTGCCTGATTGGTGGCACAGTGGGTAGTGCTGTTGTGTCACACCTCCATTGTTGGGGTGTGAATCCGGGTCCTGGCCTCCTTGTGGTGGTGTGGGTTTCTTTTGGGGTCTCCGGTTTCTCCCACAGTCCAAAGACATGTGTGATAGGTGAACTAGGGATTTTAACTTGACCATAGGTGTGTGTGTGTGAGTGCTCCCTGCGGTAGGCCGGTGCCCCGCTCAGGGTGAATCCCTGCTTCACGTCCATAAACCTTGGGATAGGTTTATGGACGCAAAGCAGGCAAGAATTAAGCAGTTACAGAAAATGAATGAATTAATCTTTTTTGCTATGTTTTTTTAAGGATCTGTTATTAACAAAATAATGGGCTTAATTGAAAACAAACTGGGCAATTGCAGGTCTCAGAGTGTCTATTTTGACCCCATCATCCAGACAACTCCATATTGACCCCATCACCTGATGCGTCTTGTCTTGGTGATGGGGTCAATATGTAGACGGTTGTGCCACTTAAGAACTCATACAAATATAATTTTGATACATCTTTGCATCAGTGTTTCAGGCAACTCATGTGTAAAAAATATAATGTGAAACACGCATGAACACAGCACAGCACACAGTGTAAAATTCTTCCTGTCACGTCGGGGGTGCTCGGGGAGTGAGGCGAGGCACAAATGCAGGATCCAGTAGATGGTTTTTTAATACATAAAAGACAGACTCTGTACAAAACCAAAAGGCACGATGGCCAAACAAAAACACAATCAACAGAAGACACAAAAGGAGCAGGAACAGTGAAGATAAAGTTATTTGTGAGAGTTGACCAGCAAAATCCACATAAACTCAAAGAACTTAAATACTAAACACACTTGGACACAAACCAATCAGAAACCCCAATCACTTAATCTAAACACATGACAGCTGACATAGTTACCTAAGACACAAATACACCTATAGATTCAAAATAAAAGTCTCAAACAAAAACCCCAGCCATAACACTTCCTCTGTGTTTAACCCGTTCAAACAAGTGAAGCAGTGGGCAGCCAGCAATGCAGCGCATGGGGAGCAGTGTGTGGGGACTGTGCTTAACCCAAGGGTACCTCAGTGGTGCCACTTGCTGTCCTGGGGGCCTTCAGATCACAGGGGAAACTCATTAACTTCCAGGCCACCAGCTGCCTCAATATCTCATATCTTACTTGTCTGAGACTTGGTGACTTGGTTACAGTTTGATGGCACTGCTTGAACGACCTGGCATCTTCCAGGCAGCTCATGAACCAGGTTCAGGTGGTCTGCTGGCAAGACACCACAAGCCTGGATTCCCAGCCTCTGAAGTGGATCTGACATCGTGGAATACCAGCATGAGCTGTTATCTGGATGGTTTATGTAAGACATCCTCATTTCCCATCATGTTCCTGTGATTCCCGAAAGAGACCATTTGCCTGATGCCTGTGAGCATGTTAAAGCAAGTCTCTTTTGCCATTGGCTCATTCACAGGAAAGCTGCTATGCTTTTGCAAACCAATGACGACCTGAGTCTTTGAGGAGCACTGAAGACTTTTTAGTAGATTTTCTAATTGTGTGACAGTGTGGACAGTGATGTTATGTGGCCTAGAGATCTGCTTTAAATTAAAATTAATTACATACTTATCAGATTTCATTTTTACACATTGGACAGATATGATGTAAGGAGTTATGAATTAGAAAAAAATTAAACAAAATGATTAAAAGCATATATATATACTGGCTGCCTCTTGTTTGCTTCGGTAACACATAAATAAATAGCATTTAGCATTTGGTATGTCTAGTGCACTTTTCATTTGCACTTGAAGGGGGAAGTTTTACAGACAACAAAAAAGTCAAAACAGACACTGTTTCTGAAGATGTTTTGGATGTGATCCCAGACCTGTTTAACAGAGTGTGGATATATGAGGTGATATCTTCCCTTTACTGGCAAAGTTAATGAAGTAACCTAACATTTCCTGTGTGTAGTTGACAAACCTGATGTGGCTTAATGTGATTTTATGTCCTGTGACTTCTCAGTGACTCAGGATCAACATAGCAAACTGTTTAGGAACTGCTGGGCTAGCGTCCAACATACTGAACTGAAATCCATCTGCTGTTTCTTGTGGAGGAGGAAATCCCAACAACTAAGATGAGGGAGTTTTCTTTCCCTTGTTTTCATCACGTCGTCAATCTTCATTAAGTCTCCACTGGTAACAGGGTGTCCATGTTTTATTTTGAGAGCCACGCTTTGAAAAAAAAGGATTTCTCGCATAGTTAGAATGTTTGAGGGCGTTGAATGATTGACAGCTGTGGTCACGTAACTGTTGTAGCCTCATGCTGGTACAAGTTTGGTTCATTCTGCATTCTGTCACTCAATCTTGATTCAGCAATGCCTGTATTGATTAAAAATTCATGTTAGCTGCCTGGCAGAGGAAGATCTCTCCGTATAAACACCAGAGTCTGTAAGCATGAGTATATTTTGCAAAAGTCTTAACTATTGGCAGGTGTTGCAGCTTTTTGAGATATTTGGTATGTGAGGTCCATTTATTAGTATTACCCTGCATTATACAAGGTGAAAAGGGAGTCAGGAACCACCCAAGTATCTAGAACTTAGCTTGATAAATATATATATGTACATTCATATAAATCCAGTATGCTAGTCCTGTGCAGTAGCTGGCATGTGCTTTATGTATTTATGAAATAATGATGCTGGAGAAGCTTAAGAAGGTGAAAATACACCAAATTTTACACCCACAATACCTCATACTTGAAAAGTGGTGACAGAACAGGTAGACGACGATAATCTGACAGAAAATAACTTACAGTCCTAATACATTTTAACATGACCATTACTCATTCTCTTTGTTTACCTGTATACCTCTCTGTGACCTCACAAAAATGGCGCATTTAAAACAGGCTGTTGCAGCTTGCTCGGCATATATGGACAGGGAAGGAAGTAGCAGCCTTTGAAACTTAAGCAGTGTTTATGTACTACATTAAACTCTTTTATTTCAAAAAAGCGAGGGAATAACATTTTTTCTTTCTTTCTCACAACCCAGCAGTGTACATTTGCTCTACAGTCAGGCTAAAAGGCTGACATTTCCCCAGTTTTGAGCTTGTTTTTTCACTTTTTTAACAAAAGCTCTGTTGCCTGGCAGCATCCAAGGCCTTCTCATTATTCTGCGTGGCCTCTTACAGAACACCCAAGAATGTAGAGGGAGGAGGAGGATTGGGGAACGTCCCCTCTTAATCTTTTTCATTTTTCTTCTGCTGGGAGGGGGGTCTATTCATTGCGTTACCATAGTGCACATAATACACATAAATGCTCTCTCTGATGTGATAAAAGAGAATCTGCCTTTGAGATTCTAAAGGGGGTCTGAGAAACGCAGTCATGTTAGATGTTGTATAAATTATCCTTAATCACAGGCCTACTCAAAAACGAACATCTCTGTTTTATCAGGCGTTTTTTCTTAGGCTGCCTTGCTTGACACCTAGAGAGGATGCAGATCATATGCACTACCTCTGGGATTCGTTCTCTGGCTCTAATTGTAATTACACATTTAAACGCTTCTCACAGTCATCATTAAATGCAATTTTGCACTTTTCAGGTGGTCCCTCACTTAAGTCACGGATTTAAAGATTTTTAAGATTGAATTGTAATTTAAACTGAGTTATATTAATAACTAGATTGCATTTCTGTGAGATAATACATGGTTGATAGCATAGTTGTTATAAAACCAGTGTTTGGAGACACTCAAACATTGGTTTTATGGACAAAATGAGTTTGTGTTAAAAAAAAAAAGGTTCTGCTCACAGCAGGGTCTCGAACTGGTGCCTCTTCTGACTCTCTTTATTCAGTGTGTGGCGTTTTACTGCACAACCATGAAGGGGGCATCAATTCACTGTCTGTTACCAAACCATTTATGGTTAAGGTAGGCTGACAGTGGGTGGAGTGAAATGCTGTCACCCGAAAACAGGTGCGTAGACAGTCTCGTTCAAAGCCTGGCTTTTTAATTAAACAACAACACACAGTGACACACGTCTTTTGTAACTGACCTGAGACTCAGTGTCTTGAAGTCTGTTGATGAGTCTGCTGTATCTTTAGCTCCACTAGACTGATTTGTTGCTCCACGGTTTGTCGCTTTCCAGCAGCCATAGCCGTGACGTCACAAACTCGCTCTGAGACTCCTGGAGAGGATTCAACCACAAGCATAAAATTTGTAAAAAATCAGTATTCAGCCTCTGATCAACCGATCAAAGATCTGAATACATGCACAATACAAAAGATATTGAAGAATGTTTTGGTGTTGGAATTTTGCCAGAATTCAGTATAGGGTGGACATGAACTACACATGTAACATTGGTCCGTTTTTTTTAGGAGCTTTGACGTATATTTTCAGTGCACTTTAAATATTTGTTCTTTTTTGGGGAAGTCCCTGTGTGTGCCCAGTTATGATTTTGAGCAGGAGGGGTATTTCAGTAGCTCTCATTAGCACATTAGCCTTCAGGGACACGTTCATCGGACGTCGTCTTTCCTCTACTGGTCAGGGCCAAACCGTCAGGAGAACATGGTTTGGAGGAAAATGTGTTTTCATAGCTCTTCCTTCCTGTAGAGGCATGACCCTGCGTTACAGCTTTAGAAGCACAGCGAGCTTCAGTATCAGGTGTTTTGCTGTGCCGGACATGTTTATGACATTGCAGTGGATTCACAATACTGTGAAATTTTCTTGACTAGAAATTAGGTCTGGGATGGGCCTTCCATTGATTTTTCAACTTCAAGTAGTCTATTCTGTTATTAATAAGGAACAAAAATATCGAAGGGTTAACATTCATTTATTGTTAGTGGGGAACGATTTATCTTTGTGGGGATCCACAACAATATTGGAATCAAATCTGTGTCTGCAGATATTTGCTTAAAAAAATATTGCCATTGGAAAGATGTTTGAATCTGATTGATGTTTCATGCAGACATTTGATGACGCACTAGCTGTGCGAGCATTGCTTTGATGACACTGGGCTACTCCTACTCCCAGCCGTGCTCCAGGGAATTTGCCCTTTAATATGGTCTGAGAGTTACTGCATTTTCATAGACTGATTCTATATTTATATGGATCTGCTGCTGATCATTTACACACATGAGGTGCACATAAAATGAAATTCCAGTATTCAGTTAGTTCTCCACTAGACTGCTGATGCAACATCTACATAATTATTGGATCTGAAAAATGACCCTTTGTACTACATTGCACATTATAAATGTCTATTCTGTGTGTCTTTTGTACTGTGTAAAATCTGAAGCCAAGTCATCTCGTCTCACTTCATATATGTAAGTAACTGAGATGACAGTAGAGTTTACTTTGATATTATGTCTACACTTTAGGTGATCTCAAGCTCAGTCTCCTGTGATTCCAATGTCCATGAATTCAGCAGAACGCAGTTGAATTTGCTCTGTCTGAGTGGGTAGGAACACAGCTAACCTCCCTCCCCCACTAAAACTCAACATGATACTTGCCAGCACGAGCATCTGCTTGCTAATGTAACAGAGGAACCAGTGTTGGTGGTAATGTGATGGTTGGGGTGGCAGATATATATAAATTGGTGTATATTTTAACGCCCCCCCCCCTCCGTGGCAGAGCGATAACACACAGAGTCAAGAGAGTCAAAAGGGCTCTGGTTCAGCTTAAGCAGTTTCCTCTGGGATCAATAAAGTTTTCTGATTCTGATACTGGTGCATCACTACCCTCAGGCATGTTTGATTTAACACTTGCTGAGCCCCCAAATACTAACTCAGTTACACAACCTTAACTTTGAATTTGCCTTGATCTGGCTCGTTGCCATGCTTTTGCAATAGTCACTAATTTGTTATGACATCTCCTAGTGGCTTTTTAAGAAGTTTAGTGTTTTTTAACAGGCTTTAAGAAAAGTTGGATTAAGGGTCCACAGTGCTGAGTCACGCTCATGGATCCGACAGTCCCCTGGATAAGGCGCTACCGTGGAGATCCACTCCCTAATCAGCCCAGTGTATTACACCCTAGCAATCGGCCTCTGCTAATCCCATTGATCACGGCCAGCCCTTGAGCCCCGATCTGTGGGAAACTCTATTAGACACACGCTGGGAAGCTCAGACCAGCAAGAATGGCTCAGGACCTCGAGGTGAAAGCCTTTAACAGTCAGTAACCCTGACTCAGTAAGAGTAGTTCTTATGGGTTGCACTACATGTTTTTTGTACCAAAATGCTCAAATAGTGAGTCATGATAAAATCTGAGGTTTCTCCTTCTACAAAACTGCAGCCTCAAAAAAGAGCAGTGTTCGAGACACTGTTAGCGTGTTGCATTTGTTAACCTGTGATTTACTGATCTTTTCAAACCTATAGATCCACCAGCATGACACAGTCAACGAGTAGCCTACGTCACAAAAAGCACAGAATTCTCATTTAAGCATAATTTCTATTTCATTTTCATCGGTTTTCACATTTTGTCACCATTTTCCCTAATGCAGCACTGCTTCTTGAACACTCTGCTGTGAAGCTCACGGCAACCTGAGCGAACAGTCCAACCTGTTAACACACGAAAGGAAAAGCAAGACACTTACGCCACACAGAGGTACTGTGTTGGAAATGGGCCTGAATTTTCTCCGTTTGAGAGACATATTTGTACAGCATGTTGTACAGTGTCACAAAACACATTCAGCCTGCATTTGTGATGTTTTTAGTGAAAATACACACACCTCCACTACAAAGATACACTTCTTCACATTTTACTGTATAAATATGTTTATTTGGTGACTTTAACATATTGAGAAAAAAGCGAACATAAAATGTGGCCCGTGCAAAAGTTTTGGGCACATAAATGAGAAATGTCTTCTCAAACCTGCAGGAAATGACATATTTGGTTTGTTCCCTGTTGAGGATGTGTGCGCATTCTCTTGGAAAATCAACAAAATATGTAATTTGACCAGCAGCTTTTTGTGAACAAGTCTGTTTTAAGCTTGATGCAAGTGCACAATTTAAGCATGAAGTCTGCACAGTGGTAATTAGCCTCACCGTTCCAGAGCAAAACTACACAAAACATGTCTGATCCACTACATATAGGGGGAAATTGTAAGAGTTTTTTTTATAGTTTTAGCTGAAGGAGAGCCTTGTTGGTGAGGTGAATCAGGATGTTTAGAAGCAGTGGTTGAATACCAAAGGCCCAGCGTGAAATGAATGAAGTGTTGGGATCGTTTTGCCAGCATGAACTGGGGCAAGGTTGTATTGACCTGTTGTAAAACTGAGAGTAAAGCAGAAGCTAATAGTATGTAAGGAATTCTCATTAGAGCTGGAGATTCAAGCTTTCAGAGAGCAAACCAGGCTCTGCTGAAAGTCCTCATAGCAGCGCAGAATTTGTGTGTGTGGATTAAGAAAGGTATGTGGCATCCAACCACAGGTTGAAGCCTTATCATCATGTGTGTGATTTACAGCTGCCAGTGTGTATGTGTGTGTGTGTGTGTGTGTGTGTGTGTATTAGAGGCATTTTACTCCTCAAAGAATATGGGAACTGAGTGGGGAAGGAAGGGCCCCTGCCTCACATATACATATATCAAGCTCAGTTACACACAGACACACACAAACACACACACACACACACACACACACACACACACACACACACACACACACACACACACACACACACACACACTCCAGTCTTGGTGCCTCCTCTTGGTATGGTAATCCTTGTGAAATAACCATGAATGAAATCTTACACCATTGATGTGCATTGGATCATGCACTATATTTCAAATCCTCGATTCAAGTCCATAATTACAACTCTTTACGTGCTGCTTCAGCTTCCACAAAGAGGAAATTATGGGATGTGGGGCACTGGGGCTTGGGAGGAGCCTTTGGTGGATTATCCATGAAAGACCGTAAACATTGGTGCCATTTTTTTAAGTGTGTGTGTGGTATTAAGGTGTTTTACAAATAGTTGGTAATATCATTAAATGGTGACATGGTTCACTGACAAAAAAAGAATTTCTGAATTTCACACAGACAGAAACCAATTGCATTTTGGTGTTTGGCCGATATGGGTGACCTACAGCTCACTGGCATCTGGAATGATAATGCACCAGCAAGTCACCAGGACTCATGTTTACGACCCTTGATGATAAGGGGAAACATCACAGCATGTTTACACCCGGCACTGACCTTGGATGATCACGCAGAAGAGCAGTTCTAAGTATGTCAGTTCACAAATTGCATTAGGCTTCCACTGTCACATCTGTCTTGAGTGACCAATAGCGATCAAACCTCCCTTTCCCTACAACATTTCAGTTTGCAAAGACCAAATGTATTGTTTTAAATTTAAAAAAGAGAAGAAAAAAAGCTCTGGGGGCAGGATGGAGGCATGGAGCAAACATGAGAGCAAAGCCAAATTTGGGACATTTACCCATTTACACACATTTTTATAACCCTGCATCATAAAGACACCCCTTGACAAAGCCATTCTGTAAGCAAATTGCATTTGTTAAGCTGTGATTTGCTGATCTTTTCAAGCCTGTAGATCCACCAGCATGACACATTAAATGAATAAATCAGCATTTGGCAGACATTCTTACCAAGAATGATGCTGACACACACAAAAGGACGTTTTTTATGACATCAGTATGTAGTTCAGATGTGACCCTAAGTGCTCAGTGAAGAGATGGGTCTTCAGTCTTTGTTTAAAGACAGTGAGGGCATCAACTGTTCTGACGGTCAGTGAAGTTCATTCCACCAATTTGGTGCCAAAGCTGAGAAAAGCCTTAATGTCTTCGAAAAGAGGTGGATCAAATCTAAGAGGGCGAGTTGTGATCTGCGGTCTGATCAGTGCTGATAGGTAGACAGAGTTGGGCATTTTGGGCTTTGTAGGCGAGTGTTACAGTTTTAAATCTAATACGAGCACCACAGGAAACCAGTGATTAGTGTGTGAGAATTTTGATGTGTTGAAGACCAGACATCCTTCTGCATTCTGGATCATCTGTAGAGCTCTGTAGAGCGTCCTCAGAGTAAGGCCCGCCAGGAGCGGGTGACAGTCGTCCAGTCTCGAGATGACAAGTGACTGGACAAGTATCTGAGTGGCATCAGTGGTGAGAAACGGATGAATCCTCCTGATGGTTGAAAGAATTTTTGCAAGCTCTGGAGAGATGGTTTTCAAAGAGTTCGGCTATGCAACGTACTTGTTCGTTGTTAAAGAAAACAATGTCATACAGTGTCAGAAACCACGTATGCAAGTCATTGTTGCTTAGTGCTAATTGCTGGGATATTAGCTTTCATTACGCCAAACATGCCTTGGCAAATCAGCTACATTTGGGGATATATCTTTAATTTCACACGGTCCTCACCTGACGTGGACATTTTCATAATGGGGATTTCATGCGCAGTTCCCAAAACATGAAACCCTTCCTGCATTTTGTCTAGATCCAGCACGCCCAACCTTGGCGTGACCGTCGCTTGGCACTGGGCCTGCTGAGGTAACAGGATACCTCTCCATCTCCTGTAAAGGCAGTAAAACGCCTCAGAGACACAAGCCTGATACATCACTAGCTGTCTGAGGCTGTCTTTTTTGGCCCCACTCTGACTGACTCACAGGGGCACTTGGTGCAGTGTTGACAGCTGTACATGTTGACGTGTGGTAATGAGAGAGGGCTGGAGGTGGGCACTCTGCAGGAACAGCGCACCAAGCCTGCGGACACATCCAAACCTCTTGTTGCTCATGTTGCGCTCTGCAGTCTGCGGTCGGATTTGAGAGTCCTGAAGTGTCCGACGCGTTCCTGCTGGCTATGATGTGGCTGTCTGTGTTCAAGCGTATTGTGACATGCTGAAAATATATCAGCGTGCTTTTTTGCACTTTAGGAAGCCTTAGGTGTTAAAGGAAATCTTAACACGTTTGATCTCACCACAAGTGGAGTTGATCAGCCAAGACTTGTATGGGGTCCCAAGTTTGCTCTCCTAGTTTTCCATTGGATTCGAACCATGTCAAAGACGGCTCACAAAAAAATCTCACAAAGACGGCTCTTGCTGTATTACGTGGGGGCCGCAACTACCAATTATTTTAATTTTTGAATATTCTAGCAAATACTTGTCGTTTTATCGTTACAATAAAACACTCTGTAGTTCTTCTATTTACAGTTTTTGTCGCTGGTGTTGATAATGATAATATTTTTGTATTATTGCATACATTCTGTTGACACAATGATATAATGGTTGTCTGTAAAAATGGACAGATTTATGTTAGTTAAAATGTAAAAAGTAGTAGCAGCCATCATAAAGCCTATATTTTGTAACTTTGCTGTTCTGGATGGGATTTGATTAGAGCAGCTTTTAGGTGAGCTTATTAGTTTAATTGTTGTGGGAAATACCATAGGTGTGCAGAAAAGGCCTGTTTTTCAAACCCAGATTAGGCCTAAACCTGGACTTTCAACAATGAATCCCTGCTGGCATTGCAGTTTAGTCTGAGTCTTAATCCATGTGTGGGAAAATGGCTTTTAAGAGTCCACATGCTGCCCACATCATGTTGTTATCAGACCAGTTATTGACTTAACAGCTACTCTTATTTTCATTTCTTCCTCACACACACACACACACACACACACACACACACGTACTTTTCCTGTTTTTACATTTTTACCCGCTCTCACGTTTCTGCTCCATGTGTTTCCTGTGGATCCACAGGCTTGCAGGAGGACATGCTGGTTTGAATGCTCTGACGGCGGACGTGTGCGGAGCCTCTCGTCTCCCTCCTCTCCCTCTCCTTCTCTGTCCATCCCTGCCGTGAGAAGATGAGTTAGAGGGGTCACAGACCCCCTCCCTTCTGCTCTCCCCTCCCCTCCTCCCACACTGGACCTTGGACCACTGCAGGCCTCTCTCTCTGCTTCATGAGCCAGCAGGATGCGGCGTGGGTGCGCACACTCTCCGAGCGGCTCCTGGTAGCCTCGCACAAGGGCCAGGCCGACCATGTGGTGCAGCTGATCAACAAGGGCGCCAAAGTAGCTGTCACCAAGGTGAGTCCAGCTGCCCCGCTCTGGCACACCAACTATAAGACTGTGTGCTTGAGGGACATTGATGGGAATCAGTATAGCCATTTTAATTAATGGAATAGAAGATTATGGTTATTATGATGTAGATAATAGTAAGAGTGGGAGTTTTTCATGTATGGACCAATTCAGTGGTTAAGCTGTGTTTGTACATAGACACTTCTATCCATAAAATGACCTGAAACTGTTCACTTGCACCACTGTTATGCTGGTATGCACTGTTCCATTTTGGGCTGCCCCAGATGAAAAATGACAAACATGAGACAGTCGTGGCGATTTCTTTGGTCGTGGCTCCTAAACAGTGGTCCTATATCATTCTGTGAAAGAGGTTCAAAGACCATCATACATCTACACACCTTCATACACACCATCATACATCTACACACCTTCATACACACCATCGTACATCTACACACCTTCATACACACATCATCATACATCTACACACCGTCATACACACCATCATACATCTACACACCTTCATACACACCATCATACATCTACACACCTTCACACACACCATCATACATC